>CAEFZY010021679.1:0-15873 GCA_903066815.1 Brachyrhaphis roseni | reverse complement strand
ACAACTTTACTCGTTCATTTGTGGCTGTTTTCACGTTTATTGTGCTGTTCATATTAGTCTCGATGTTTGCAGTTTTCTGGAGCGCAAAGCGAAGCTCGACGTCATTCAGAGGTATTGTTTACATTTCTGTCGCATAGAGACGTCGGTCACTCGACAAGACGAGTAGAGGAAATACAATTAAATAACAAAAGAAGGTAGTAACGCAAAAATGATTTTGATAAGTAACTTTAATCTGATTACTGGATTTGAAATAGCAACGCGTTAGATTACTCGTTACTGAAAAAAGCGGTCCAACGTCAGTAACGCGTTACTGACAACACTGGTTATGACCCACTAAGCAATTTTTCTTTTCCAGAACAACACACACTTTTTGATGAATATTAGTCCCGTTTTTCTAAAAATGTATTCAACAGACTTTGCTTAAAGTGGCACTGGTGAATGTACGGTTTTGTTGGACCTTTAGCAGCTTTTGACACCTTTGGTCTTAACTAGCAGACAAGTGTTCATATAAACCTCAGTGTGCCAGATCTTACTGAGCTAAGATGTGGAGTACTCTTCACGTATTGGATCGAAAGTGTTCAAAACAAAAAGGTTTTTGAACGCATTTTTTTTTAACTATATATTTTCATGCACTTGAACATTAGTACATTTCATAAGATCTTCCTTCCACTTTCTCTGAATCAAATGCTTTATTCTTCTAATATCTGAATATCTGACCATCTACACTTTTATGTAGATGGTGTACAGCTGTGCTGTTCTCCAAACAGTCTAAATTACTGCAGTCACAAACGAAGTTTCCCAGATTCAAATCCCATTGGGTTAGGAAAGGTGTGTGTACTGCAGACAGTAGATGGAGAACCTAAAATAAATTAACTGGTTTAAAATATAACTTTTATTTATTTATTTTTTTAACCAAACTCTGAGAAAGTCCATGTTTAATTATTGACCCAGGGAACATGATTCCTCTGATCAGGCAACAAATTGGACTTTTGAACTCGGCTGTCAAGTCAAATTTAAGGAATTTGTGGTGTTTTTGACTAACCAGTGGAATCTTTTTTTTTTTTATTATTACTACAAGCTGTGCTTTGTGGCTCAATAGAAGGGCAGGAAAAGCATATGCTGAGGTTACTGTTCTTGATGCAGCTGTTCTGGGTTTGATTCACAGAACTGGACTATTAACTGGATGTCTTATTCTTTTTTTCTACCCTACTTCCTGTCCAGCTACTCATGAATACAGGCCAGTAACAAAACCTTTTCAAAGTTACGTAGTCAAAACCAAGCCCAAATGGGATTTGAATCCAAAATCTACTTGCACCCAGAAGCAGGTGTGAACATTATTTACTAAAGAGGAAGGCTAGCGCCACAGCGTGCTAATGCTTTAGTTTGTTTTCATTTCTCTTGTGTCATGTTTTAGAGGCGTTTAGGAAGCAGGAAGTAGAAGAAAAAAAATTTTTTTTATCAGAATTTATGACTTCTTTGACAGTTTTAAAACTGAACTGTTAGTGTTTCAGCTGGTCTCTGTGCAGCTCTGCTCTCACACAGTTTTCTGAAATTGGTGTACAGGAAAAGTCTCGTGACACGTAGAGCTGCAGCAGCCTGTTCAGTCCTGCTTGTGGGGGAGACCTGAATGAATTAAGCTTATGTGATGCCCACTGGGGTGTGCCCACAGTAGAAAAAAAGGAGAATTCATTTCTTTAAATGTTTATAAGTAGCTATTAACAAGGGTTAATGACTATGGGTGTAATAATGGTGTTTCACCAGTAGGTGGCGCATGGAGACTCTGAGCTGCCTGTTGTTCTGCGGTTTCTCATAAGCTGAGAGACATTGGAGTAACACAGGCTGCGTCTTCCGTGTGCTCATTTACATGCTGTTTTTCAGCTACATCTGCTGCTGACGGGTCCTGTTAGTGTTTCAGCTGGTCTCTGTGCAGCTCTGCTCTCACACAGTTTTCTGAAATTGGTGTACAGGAAAAGTCTCGTGACACGTAGAGCTGCAGCAGCCTGTTCAGTCCTGCTTGTGGGGGAGACCTGAATGAATTAAGCTTAGCAGAGAACTCGGTTTTAAAAGACTTTTTTTTTTTTGTTTTCTTCAATGGTTTAACTGATCTCCTTGAAATTAACTCCAACTGTTATCAAAACTTGAATGGTGAAGCTTGAAATTACGACAGAACAATCACTCCTCCTGAGTGATAGGGACGCCTTTCTGTAAACACAGGCTTTATTATTCTCATGTCAGATTAGTTAAGGCCATGAGAGACTGGGTCTGACCCAGTACTGTAGAACTGAATCTCGCTGTGTCTCTTGTCAGGTCGGTGAGGAGATCCACACAGCCATTTGGAGGCATCCAGCTCATCGTCTGTGGGGATTTCCTCCAGCTACCTCCAGTTCCTAAAGGAAAGGAAAAGGCCAGCTTCTGCTTCCAGGTTGGCCTTCTGCAGCATTTCTTTACTGAACTGCTGAAGCTCAGCAGTAGTGCTGCCGACCTACACTGGATCTTATTTTCGTTACTGGAGATAAAGCTACATGTTAAATAGATTAGGACCTTCAGTATTGGTTTTTCCTGGTATACAGATGCATATGCTAAGGCTGGTCTTGGTGCACGTGAGTCATTGCTGCTGTCTGTGTTTATTCATAATACAAACAATGTTCTTTAGTGAGCATCTTCCTTCTCCTTGCGCATTTTCTGGGAATCATTATGGAAATTCATGGAAAACCTTCTGATCTGTGAACTTTCAGGCCAGGAGTTGGAGGAAGGTCATCCAGGTCAACATGGAGCTAACAGAAGTGAGGAGGCAAACCGACCAGAACTTTATCTCCCTCCTGCAGGCAGTGAGGGTGGGCAGGTAAAACAACCCCATGGTTGATTGTGATGCTGCTGCTTTACACAATGCATGTCAATACTACTCTGATTGCAGCTGCAATAAACCATCCGTGATCTGAGTCCCACTGAAACAAGGTTCTCGGTGTGAAAAGCTTCTACTGATCACATGTTTGATTTAACTGTACCGATTACTTTGACTGCTCTCACTGGGACTAGAAATCCTTGGGGTGTGTGAACCTCAATGAGCTGAGGCGATGTAGGAAAAAGTGAGACAAATTTTCTCCACATCATTCAGGGCTCGTCATCTTAAATTAATGTATCTAAAATTAAGGCCTTAAAATGTCTTAGATTTATTTTAAAGTGACAGTGTTATGCAAAATTTACCTTTTTGACCTGAAGTGTTGCTTTGATTCTTTGTTGGCTTTTTGAGAAATTCTTTAGTCTCCCATGGCAACCATTCAGCTGTGAAGAATGCCTGGTTGGACTTAGCCCCGCCTTCGAGGCACAGCTCCTCCTCCGAGCTGCAGTTTCTAAGCTTCTGCCTCACAGGAGTTTTTAAGAGACACAGAAGCCCAATTTCAAGTCAAATTTCATTTGTCATTTTTGTGATAGTGATGTTTTATTTATCCATCCATTTATGCCTAGAAAATGCATAATACTGCCCCTTTAAAGTCCTAAATTTGCATATCTAAAATTAATATCTTAAATTGTCTTGAATTAATTTTTTTTTTTTAATAAGTTGAAACTTTAATCAAAGTTCTTAATTCTGCATGTTTGTTTTTTTGTTGTTGTTGTTGTTTCTTATGGGAATTTCTACTTCAGGCAACTCTTTGAAACGTGTTCAGACATGTTCATTGCGTTCTGTAACCCTAGGCAGTTGTGGCTACTGGTAGTTACCTGCTAATATACCTTTGCTACCTAGTTTTTTTTTGTTTTTGTTTTTTTTCACCAATCATGGTGAATTCGTCTGCAGTTGGCTGGAGGACGTTTGTCTTTGCCATCTGTTGCCAACCCATAAGAGGCATTCTGTTCCAAAAAGCTTGGCACTATGGAGGTTAAGGCTGTAGAGAGCATGACATAATATACAATTTACATCTGTAAATTTCTGTGGTGATATACGGTAGGTCTTTAATTTCATTCATACATTTAAGTTGGTGAAATGTGCAGAAGCCCTGTCATTGAGTGACAAAGTCCTACAGTTTTTGTTGCCACATGGAGATTGACAAGCTGTAACAGGATGAGGTGTGATATGTCTCTTAGCTTTGGGTGTCATGTTCCCTTTAACGGCTAATGACTGTGGAATGTGTTCTTCATTTCTTGTAAGTTTCATGTTGGATTTTCAAAACGTGAGGCAGCACAGATCCTCACGTTTTGCTTCTCCTGCTAGATTCCATCCATCCATCCATCCATTTTCTTTACACCCTTGTCCCTAGTGGGATCGGGAGGTGCTGGTGCCTATCTCCAGCTGTGTTCCGGGTGAGAGGCGGGGTCACCCTGGACAGGTCACCAGTCTGTCGCAGCTGCTAGAATTCGAAAGGGTCAATGTATTTTAGTTTCTTCTTTTTCTTTTTTCTCCCCTCCAAGTTATAAATGTTACACCCAGAGCAGCTCCATCTCCGGTATGAGTTTGAGCTTTTCCTGAAGAAAATGTTCTGTGTCACAATAACTCAGGGTGTCGGAGGAAGTCACAGCCACACTGCTGAAGAGCGCCTACCATCAGATAGAGCGGGACGGGATTCTGGCCACCAGGCTGTGTACGCACAAGGACGACGTGGAGCTCACCAATCAGAACAAACTCCAGCAGCTACCAGGTCTGATTGCTAACTGCCTGCTCCTCTATTAACACCTTAAACAACGTCTTTACCAGCGTGGCACTGAGAAGTAGCTCTGATGTGCCATTCCTCCAGGTGTTTGCTAATTGGGGGGGAACAAAACCAATAATTATTGGAAATTTTCTCCACTGTTTGTGCCATGAGAGTATCAATCAGAAAATAAAAAAAAAATAAAAAACATAATTAAATGCAGTTGTTATGTGCAGTTTGGTGATACAAATCACTGTTGGTACAGCATCCTGCTTCAAGAAGCAGGGATTGAAATGAGCTTCTGGAGAAGCCCATTTCAAATGATAATCTTTTGCAATAACAGTATTTGTGCTTATGACGCTATGAATGCTGTTCCATGCAGTCACAGCCATATGATTATCTAAAATAGTGATATGGGTTGTTGTAACCCATATTACTACCACAGAATAATGTGATAAAAATTTAAGCTTGTATCGCCCACCCCTAGTTCTGGAAACGTTTTATTTTTGTAAGACAGGATTTCATCTAAAACCCTTTTAATAAGATAGGGAGAGGGAGGGTTCAGTTATTTTGTTTTTTTATTTTTTCGTAACTGATCTCAGATCTGTTACTGAGATCAGTGACAGATCTCAGTTACTGTAGATCTGTCAGCAATCTACAGTAACTGAAGCGTTTCTCCTCGTCCTGCAGGGTCGTCGCGGGCGTTTGAGGCTCTAGACAGCGACCCAGAGCTGGTGAGGACCATAGATGCTCACAGCCCAGTCAGCAGGCTGATCCAGCTAAAAGTGGGAGCCCAGGTAGACTTCAACTCAATGTCTCCTGCTGAGATTGAGTCTGTTCGAATAAAAACAATTTTTAAAACCTTTTTGCATCCCAAAAGGTCATGTTGACCAAAAACCTGGACGTAGCTCGAGGTCTGGTGAACGGCGCCAGGGGAGTGGTGGTCTCATTCGACTCAGGAAAACAAGGTTTGGATCAGTTTTTTTTTCTGTTGGCACAATACTTGAATAGGAACACAATGTTTAATTAAAAGTGAAGTTTGTTGTTTTTTTATTTTATTCCCCCCACTTGTCAGTGTGTGACAGAAAAGCTTCTCATATTTTCATTGAATTAAAACCAAATGAAAATGAGCTTTTGTTCTTTCAGTGTGAGAACAAAAGTGTGCAGAATGCCACAGTAATGACAGTGAGTAGGCTCATCACTACGTGACAGTAGTGGCTCCACTCAGCAGCTTTTCAGCTCCAGGATATCAGCTGAACTTGGTTAATTTAGAACAAAATAAACTTCAGAATTTAAATTTTTTAGCCAGCTTTTATAATTGCACTGACCTTTTGTTTCTTCTGACAGGAGAGGCAGAGATTTCAATTTAATTATTAAACCAATTATCTTTATTCTTGTACCGCACTATTAAAAACAGAATCCTTTCTTAACACCATGTTGTGATGTTTTTAAATGGAGGGACGTGTGGAGTTGTTATTTTTCTACCAAACACATTTTCTTGTGTGCCATCAAACTCGCTGTTGCAGTTATCTCACTGAACCATAAAGCTGTGTCCTAAGTGGGAGCAGAAAACCAGAAGCCTGTCTCAATGTGGATTTATGGAACAGTTTTGAGGCAAACTGCCACAGACATATTTAAACAATCTTCATTTTTAAGTGGAAAAAAAAAATGAAGCGGTGCTGACAGAACCTGGTCCCAGGAACAGTGTCAGGTTAAAAACCTAAATATTGGATCAAAAGAGGTTTGATGGCGTGTCTTTAAAATGAAGATAAAGAGGGGGGGAAAAAAGTGAAGATTCTGAGGTGGTTTTTTACTTTCATGAACATGAAAAATAATTCTACATCAGTTCATCAGCTTCTTCTTGTGGCTTCTGCTCTTTCTTCTCGAATCTCCAGTTGGTCGTGGCTGATGGCAGCTCATACTGAGCCAGGTTCTGGTTCTGCTGGAGGATTCTTCCTGTTAAAAGGGGAGTTCTTCCTTCCCACTGTCGCTCCATGCATGCTCTATATGAGGGATTGCTGTAAAGTCTTTACATGAAGCAAACAGCTGCCTGTCAACAACTCCATGTTGCGCCAATAGTGAAGGCTATTTCCTGATCCACTGATCTACTCCCTCGTTTGTTGTCAGGATTCCCACGCGTGCACTTCCTGTGTGGGATCACGGAGGTGCTGAAGCCGGAGCACTGGGTGTTTAAATCTGCCGGTGGGATCCATTTGAGCCGACAGCAGCTGCCGCTGAAACTGGCCTGGGCCATCTCCATCCACAAGAGCCAGGTGAGTCCAGGACCTGCACTGCAAAAACACAAGTCTGACCAAAGTAGTTATCTAGTTTCTACTGCATATATCTTAGTTTTGTTACTTCGGTAAGTAACTTTTCATCAATCTATAAGAGCTTTTTTTTTTTTAAGTAAATAATTCTTTCTTTACAGAGAAAGTGAATAAGTTTGACTTGGAACTCCACAGGTTGGCTTATGACTGCTTCCTCTGTGTTCCTGTCCTCATCAACAGAGAAGAACGACTGAAAATAATTCTCTGAATCTTTTATGACTCTTGTTGTTGGAGGGCATGTTTATCACACCACTCTGCCCTTGATAACTAGTTTCAGGGAATGCAGGTTGGTTCCTGACTGGTTTCCACTAAATGACCTTTTTTCTTCAGAGCACACTATTAGAGACATGGCCATGTTCCTTTTTCTCTTGATTTCCTGTTGCTCTTCAGTAAATGCAAACCAACTGTGCTCCTGCCAAGTGTTTCTATATCCTGTTGCTGGTTGGGAGAGAGAGGAGGTGAGATTAGTGGCAACAAATCTATTTGGAAAGGAAATGACTGTTTCACCCTGCAGCCGCTGTTGCTACTACATCCTGAGCCCAGACTCAGTAATTGGTTGGAGAATGGAGAAAGAGGCCTTCTGGATAATTGGGATCATTGGGTTGTAAGCACTGGGAGCAGGGGAGGTCTACAGCGCAGGTATCTACAGACATAACACAATTCGTTGACAGAATTTAAATTACCGTTTTTGTTTTCTACTCTGTATTTAAGATGGGTTCTAGAGTAGAAATCCAATAGTTGCAGTAAAACTGAGCAATGAGGGGAGAGTGATGGTAGCTTCTGCACCAGGAGACTTGGCCTGTATTCCAGTTGTAGCCAGAACCGGGAAATTTTAATTTCGCAATCAGAAAAATCTGATTTCCTACAGGGAACATCTCCAACTATTCCCAGTTGGGTAGTGAGGCCGACTTTGGGTCTCAATACGACCACTCCTCACATCAACAGTAACCTGTGGTGGAAATGTATTTATTGGCACTGCTTCCAGGTTGGCCTTCTGCACTTTTGTCAGACAGACAAGTGTCTGGAACTCCAAACTGAACAAATGAAGTGGAATGTAGCACTTAAAGGGGCAGTGTTATGTAAAACCGACCTTTTTAAAACCGATCATGTTATATTATTCTGTCATTGGGGAAAAAAAATAAAAATAAAAATTGGAGTGTTGCTTTGATTCTTTCATGCATGTTTGAGAAACCCTTTAATCTCCATGGCAACCATTCAACTGTACAAAATGCCAGGTCGGACTCAACCCACTGCAAATCAGAGGAAAGCTGGAGAAAACCTTGTTAAAGAGTTAATAGAGGAGATGACATCCTGAAGGTGGAGTTTCAGAAAATGGTTTAAAATTTCAAGCTGTTAAGTTATAAAGTAAAAATTGTTTTGTCATATTTGCATACCTTCACTGGAAATGTGGCTGGTAGTTTATATAAAAACGCAGTGTGGCGTGCTAGTTGATACTTGTGAATTTTGAATGTCACATCATCTACTGGGGTATTTTGAAGTTGTGGAGGCAAAGAGTAATAATCCACTTTGATAAAAAACAGTTTTTTTTGTTTTGATTTTTATCCTGAGTCTAAACTAGAAAACGGCTTCAGATTCATCAGATATCAAAGTGCTGCTCTCGTTCCCTCTGCTGAGTGTGTTGCTCATGTTGAACAGCCAGTTTTACCCCTTGTCTGTGTTTCTTGTGAAGGGAATGACTCTGGACTGCGTGGAGATCTCCCTGGCTCGGGTGTTTGAGAGCGGCCAGGCCTACGTGGCTCTGTCTCGAGCTCGAAGCCTGGAGGGCCTCAGGGTCATGGACTTTGACCCCCACGTTGTCCGGGCGGATCCAGATGTTCTCCTCTTCTACAAGAAGCTGAGGAAGGAGCGGCTGCTCATGTAGGTGAGTGCGGAGCTCTCCCCATCTACTAGAGTTTGGTCTTGACTAAAAGATTTCATCTTCAGTGTCACCAAGTTTCCAGAAAGTGAGAATTGGGATGTTTTTGTATTCAGAACTGATTGAGTGGGTTTTCCCTCAGGCCTCCATGGATGATTTCTACAATAAAGAAAATGCTTGACGAGCATCTGCATCTCCTGAGCCACTATGCACCATGTGCATGACTTATGCTTTTAATACAATCTGAATTTTACTGAACTCACTGGCTGAGTTCCACTGACACCTGCAGTTCATTTCTGCAACTTGCAGTTTTGATTTTTGTTTTTTTTTTTAAATCATGGCATGATTTGTAATTTATTGTGGTTTATATTAAAATATACTTTTAGCCTTACTATCCAAGTCTTGTTGTCATGTAGTTTGTATGAACGAGGAATAATTGAGTATGCAAGAGTTTATGAAAATGCTGAGTCATCTGTATGGCAGCCAGAAATAACTGGATTTATCACTTTGGCTTTATTATGATTTAAGTAACCAATAAGTTTAAAATCTCAACTAAAGCAACTCAACAGCTTCACAGGCTTTACGTCAAATCTAAGGCAATTCAAGAAAAGTAAAAGTTTAACAATTCTGGAGATAAAAAAAAAAAAACTGACTCAAAGATGATGTGAACAGGAAATTCACTGAATCCAGTGTCACTTTTGCCACTTTTGGTTAGCCTTTTAACACAAAATGGCTGACGTTTTCCCTAAACAAGTTTTCAGACTTTGCCATGAAGTGAATCATGTTTCCACTAATCGTCTTTAACATTTCTGCAGCTTGGTTTGGGTTGACCTTTCAGTAATTTCAGTTAACTGGGCAGGACACCTCTGAAAACGTTCCATGTGTTTTGGATTGATTGGTGACCCTAACCAGCCGGCCTTTTATCAAGGGCCGGACAGCCTGGAGTTAGCCAAAAGACAAATATACTTTTAAGATGTAGTAGCATATAAGTAACTTCATGTTGTTATTGTGGGATTTTTTTCTCTAGGTGGTAGAGAAAAATTAAGGTGTAAAGGTAATTTTATTTATACAGCACATTTTCAGCAACAAGGCAATACAAAATGCCTAGACCACAAGTAATAGAAAATCTGGGAAAATGAATAAATTCTTATGCATTTGGGCTTTTTTTCCACATGAAAACTGTTTAATATCACTAAAACATAATTAGAAAAACTCTAACCAAAGAGATTTGAGTCTGGTGCATTACAGGCACCAATATATCCACATACTTTCTTTGACAACTGACATCGTCTTGCTTTATTAACTTTGTATTATAATACTCTAAAAGTATGTTCACAAAAATGAACTTCCTGGCTCCATGTTTAATTCCTAACAGAAAGTTGTGGTTGTTTTGAAGCAAGATGTTTAGATCATAGGTTTTAGCTTTGTGCTACACTGCCCCCTATGGATTTAGCATGTTTTTGAAACCACGCCAACGGGCGGATTTGTTCGAGTCAATGTGGAAGAACTTTTCTGAAACCGATCCAGTGTAAGATTTTTAAAACGACGTGATGCAGATGTTGGTTTTTACATGTTGGCCTGAGGCTCTAAGGCTTAAAATGAAGCATGATCTGTAACGTGATTAGGCTGGTTTGCCTTCGCAAAAATCCTCAAATTGGAGTTAAAGATTTAAGGGGGTTTAAGGGGGTTGACCTCTAGCATCATTAGAAGTTATTTTAAATCAAAAATCTAATTTCATTTGAACTTATTCATTGCCAGGAATAACAAAGAATGACACGTTCAGACAGACTGACGAGGAACCAGGAATAAGAGGAAAATATTTATTTCTAAGTGGGAACAGTGATTCCAAGGCCAAACCCTGAGGTAAACGTTTCATTCCTGGAGCGCCATCTTAACTCTGGACTGATTTCTAACTCTGCTGCACCAGGGATGGGAGCAGCAGTGTTGATGAATAACAATGGCATTAAGAGCACATGATTACAGAGGACATGCATTAAGTCTAACATGATTATGGGAAGCAAGCATCATCAAGCATCATGGTGGCTGCTTATCAGTCGATCAGGATCCTACAGCTGCACTGGGTGAGGGGGGCTGTGGAGGGTACGGTCATTTCACATTGTGGAACAGCTTGTGTGCAACCTGAAAGCAGAGAAACACAATTAGATTCTTTACTGAAAGAAACTCAATCAAAATCAACTTCAGCATCTACACCGTGTTCAGAGGATTAGAGACCAGAGCTCTGTTCTAAACCAATAAATGTACTGGAGAACTTCAAGTTTTTTTTTTTGTTTGCTTTGTTTGTTTTTCCTGGTTGCTGGAGAGCTAGAAAAAAAGAATTTGTTGTTTTTCAGCTGCTGAATCCTTACTGTGTGTTTTACATGCAGACTTTAGAATTTTTTCTTCCTCCTGTTTTATTTGTGTGGATAATGTGAGTTTAATTTTAACCAAAGTTATTTAATTCTACTCAAACACTCGTCTGTTTATAGTCACATCTCACAGTGTTTGCCTTTAACTAAAAGGAGCAATAGAAATAATCTTCCTTTGGACTTGAACTCTGGCTGAACTGAGATCAGATTAATTTTGTTTCCAATTCATTCTCATCATATTTGACATTCTAAACTTTCATATTTTAATTTGTTGGATGTAAAAATTAAAACTGTAAAAAAGTAGAATAAAATATTATTTTCTAGTGATGGATTTGAACAATAAACTAATGTGAATATTAGCCCTGCTAGTGAAGCTCAGTCTCTCCAAACTTCTCTGTAGTTCAAACTGCTGTAACACTTACACAGTGGTCCCGTGCGTGCAGGAAGTCAAACAGCTCTTCTGTGCACTCCTCTGTAGTGCTGGACCTGGAGCTGACCCTGGCTTCACACACCTCCAGACGCTCCTTCAGGTGCACACAGTGCTCAGTCTGCTCACATTTGGATCGTATCGTTTCCAAGGGGTCCTGGAAGGCACCAGAGATGGAACGGCAGCAGAAAATCAGAATAATTTCCCCTCTGACCCAGTGTTAACCCTCATCCAGAAGCAGGCAGTGTCTTGTTACGGCTGCCCTGAGCAATCATTTAAGTTATCGATTACTCTTGACAATTAATCAAATTTAAGCCTTTATTATAAAATATTTGAAATGCATTAAAAGATGCAAATAAATATATTGAAATTGCTTTTTTAAAATAAAACATTTTATTGTCTAAAATACAATAACAGCATTCCTTTAGTCAACTCTTTATAATTTGTAGCAAAGGATGAATCTGCATTTAAAAAAAACCCAAAAACATAACCTGTGAAAAGCTAAAACCTTTTCTGCTGGACTTATCAATACAGTGTATGGTTGATCTGGTGATCAGTTTTGGATTAACCAATTAATAAACATTTGTTACAGCATTGTCTGCAGTAACAAGGTAATATTGTGCCATACAGACATGTTTTTACAA
The DNA here is from genome assembly GCA_903066815.1 of Brachyrhaphis roseni. NCBI lineage: Eukaryota > Metazoa > Chordata > Actinopteri > Cyprinodontiformes > Poeciliidae > Brachyrhaphis > Brachyrhaphis roseni. Next base: position 3,611 of record CAEFZY010021679.1, on the reverse strand, counting down.
AGCAACGTATTGGAATCATCAATGCATTTCCAGATTTTACAATCAAATCTGTAATAGGTGGTCTTAGGTTTGTGTGGTAACATGAAATATGTTATTTTAGGCTGAATATGTGTTTAGCTTTAAGGCAGCTGAACACATGTGGAATCCTTTATAAACTAGAGGATTGTGGAAAGGAACAAAGAGTTTCTAGAAAATATGAATGTAATGACTTGAAGAGAACAAATGTTGAAGTTTAGCGTGAAAGCACACATGAATGTTAAAACACTCCATCTCCCTGCTGCATGTGTGTTTCTGTCCCTGTTCTTGAGCAGACACTCATCTGCTTCATTCTTTATCTTTACATTTGCTTCCGTCCAAATGAGACCGACAGAATTTAAAGCCACTTACCACCATTTCTCCCTCCTCCTCTTCCTCCTCAGCAGGAGCATCCTCCTATAAGAATTCCAGTCAGATTCAACTCAAATAAAAGCCTATTCAAGAACTCAAGGTGAACTTACACCGACATTTAAAAACTCACTGGTAGCCAATCTTTTATTAATTATTCATGGATAAATCTCTAATATCTAAATTCGGATATCTTTGCCGTGACTTCGCTTAACCAGAGTCGATATTAACATGCCTTTCTATGTTATAGTTGTTCCAGTTTAAGGGCTGACCCTTCGCTCATACGGTCCACCGCTGAGCTATTAGGTTACACAACCCGGTACACTGTTTTAATTTGGCTCCTGTTAATATATATGTAAATATATTTGTCTATTTACTGTACCTCTTCCTCGGGGTCTCCGGACGTGAGCATTTTTCTCTCGAAAACCATTTCAGCGAGTTGGAAACTAACCAATAAGTCAGCTACGTGAAGGGAAAGCCTGAACTGATGTCCCTGTTCGAGGACGCGAGGTCGGTCACACGCCGGAAACGAGTAGAACTCGCTCTCCGTCTACAGTTTCCTATTGGCTGAAATGTTTTATCGACGTCTATTTTGTCTAATCACATGCAGAGTTTTCCTAAGTCCCGCCTTAGTGAAAACAGGAAGCGTGGAACTGTTTTAGAAGGGTGCAAAGGATCCGTCGGATGAAAAACGTAGTAGCACATAGTGATGGGGCTGTTCCTGGATACTTCCAGAGTGATTTTGAGCTGGGCTAAAGACCTGAGAGCCCTGACTTCTAAGCGACACCGAGTCAAAGGAAAATGGGTAGGTCACCAAAAAACAGGCAAACAAAATAGCTTTTAGTGTTTTGTGTCTGAGAATTATTTCATTTTTAAGGGGTTCGAGTCAGTGGGTTCGCATCAATTATCACCCGGCGAAGTGGTGTTAACGGTGGGCGGAGTTTGGACAGCGAGAAGAACTCAGTTCAGATCTAACATGTGACTGGCATAATGACCATAACAGCTTTTTTGGAGAGAAAATAATAACATTTCGTGAATAATATGTACAAAATGTGTGTATAAAATCAAATCAGGTGATTTTTTATTTTATTTTGTCAGCTATTATGCGGAGCTCCAGCGAGTGCGGGTGGATCAGTATAAGAAAATTAATATCTTACATATTTAACATATTTAAAAGAAGCTGCTGGAAATGATTTAGTCTGAAAAAAAATACAAGACAGCCTTTTATATTTCAATAAAATTTCATATCCCTTATGTTTTTATGAAATTATCAAGTCACATTAGAACCTCATATATCTATAAACTTGTATTTTCTCATGTCTTTTTTTTTTTTAATTCAGAAAGACCTGTCAGTTGGTCATGAAGTTAACTGCTAAATGTGTTTCTTCTTTTCACTCCTATAAGGCTGCCACACATCCCAAGCAGCCTCCCACCAGAATGGCTCTGCAGCACTTCGATGCCACCTACAGCGCCCAGCTGGGGGCGCTCTGGCCCTCAATCCGAGTAGCCCTGCTCTCAGAGAGGAAGTACGGAGCCCTGCTCAATCATTTCTCCCATAATCTAGATGTGGAGGAACTCCAAGCTCAGGGATGCAAAGACTTCATCAGCAATGGAGAGGGTAGGTGTGCATTTCAGTCCAGTGTTCGCTGCGACATCCGATGATGTAGTACACACAGCTTCAAAACGCAAGCTCCATGATAATCTACTGAGAAGTGAATTCTCCTTCTGATTGTTGTGGAAATCTGCGATGTGTTATTAGGTGTGATAAAAGCCTTTAAAGTGTTTCTGACACAGAACCCAACGGTTAGATCTTTTGGTCATCTTGTCTGCAGCTAATTCCCCTTTTTGTGTTTCCTGCAGCCTTCATGTTTCCGTCCTCCGCTGATCACCGCTCTGAGTTTAGACCTGAAGAAGACTCCAGCAGTGTGTCTACAGTGACTCATGGTGGTGGTAGTCAGCAGCCTTCTCCTCTACGGCTCAGTTCCAATATCAGGTGCTTGGTTTTTCCGAGAGGAGACGTCACACGGTTCAGGCCTGCAAGGTGAGCGAAGGTCTCGTACAGTCCGATTTATCGGCAGGCAAATAAAATCAGGTCGACCTCTAAACATTGTTCCAGTGAAGTGTTGTCTGAATCTCACTTTCCTGTTATCTTAAGACCTGACAAGTTTGGTTTGTTGAGTTACTACCTGCTGGATGCGGCGTCCATATTGCCTTGTCTGGCGCTGGATGTTCAGGAGAGTCACACAGTTCTGGATCTGTGCGCCGCTCCGGGTGGAAAGGCCCTTGCTTTACTTCAGACGCAGTCCGTCAGTGAGTGTCCTGCTCTAAGCCAGTCTTCATGACATTCTATCCAGTCTGGTTAGTCTCCTGGCTCCTCCGACAATTAACCACCGTGTCGTTTTTGTGCCCCAGGGTTTTTATGTGTCAACGACTTGTCCGTGTCTCGAACGTCTCGATTGAAACGGGTTCTGCACAGTTATGTTCCGAAAGAGCTCCTGACCGATGACAAACTGCGCATCACATCGTTTGACGGCACCATTTGGGGGGAGATCGAAAGGAACTCCTTCGACAGAGTAAGCTCAGGTCACCCAATCATCTTCATCCTGCTGCTCTGGCGACACACTGATCTGATACCAGCTTCGCTTCAGGTCCTTGTTGACGTCCCCTGCACCACAGACAGACATTCCCTCATGGAGGACGACAACAACATATTCAGCAGGAGCAGAGTTGGAGAAAGACGCAGCCTACCACAGCTGCAGGCGGAGCTTCTGCTGTAAGAACGGTGGAAATACAGAAACAGACCAAACATTTAATCATCAACCACTGATGATTAAATGCCAAATATGCAAACATAATGTCACATGTCCCAGGGATTCCTTAACCCCGCTAGCTTCACATGGTAATAATCATCAGGAACGCTTCTGCAGCTGTCTTGTCACAGTGTCTACCTGGACAGTGATCAAACTCACTCTAATCATATTGTCTGGTTAAGAAGTGTAAAAAACCTAAAAATTAATTCATCTCTATTCCCATAGCATAATCTCACATTGGACAGGTTAGGAAAAAGCTACCGTATTTTCCGGACTATAGAGCGCACCTGATTATAAGCCGCACCCAGCACATTCTTAAAGGAAAAACCATTCTGTACATACATAAGCCGCACCTGTCTATAAGCCGCATGTGCCTACATACAGACGGTACACAGAAAGAGTTTTCAAAGTTTTAGT
>CAEFZY010021656.1:0-44310 GCA_903066815.1 Brachyrhaphis roseni | reverse complement strand
CCGGCCTTCCAAGGGCTGATTCAACTGTTAATGTGAAGAAAAAGACCAAAGTAGTTATATATTAGTTTTTGTTATAACTGTGACATCTACTACAAAACCTTTGCAAACTGAGAATACTTTCATCTAACCAATCATTTTTTTTAGTACAGAAACAAACAGTGTAAATGTTTCAGGACTTACAAGTTTTTTAAAACCTTGACAGGGATAATTAGCCTAAACATTTTGTGATTACATTTATCAGCAAAATAAAATTATTTAATATCAAAGTAAAATATTGTCACATAAAAATTGCTTTAAGCACTACATAATAAAAAAGAGAAAATGCTCCTCTTGCCTGTGTATGTGGTGGAACCCCACAAAAAGAAAAGCAATGTTGTCCAGAAGACAGTAAACATAGTTTGATTCCTTAGTGGTTACTCTTCTGCTCCTTCAGTGCAACAGGAACATTTAAAATGCAGAAATGGATTCAGTGGAAAGTTCAGTCTTGAGATACCAAAATATAGCAATACAGGATGTGGCTTTTTTTTCCTCAGCTACACCATTGACACATTCCACTAAGGGGAGTGGCCCTTTCTGGCAGGCAGCTAAATTAAGATTAATCTTTACACTAGTTAAAATTATAATTAACACTTTGTGCTAACACAGTAGTCTTTAGCATCCTAATTAATGCAATGTTCACTGGAACCAACAGTCTTAATCAGCATGATTTTAACCCAGGATTGTAATGACTTGAGCTGACGGAATCTTATGATTTGTGAAATATTATGTCAGAGTCATCACATCTCCTATTCCATGATTCATGTTTGAACCAGACAATATTTTTTGGTGTGAATCCATCAGTACTGGTGAAGGAACATGATATCAAAACACACAGTCCAGCTTTGGCTGTTATTACTCCGTCATTGAGAGTAATGCAGCATCAATTTTAACAGAATTGTCTTCTGACAGCTGATTCAGCTGACAAATGCAGAAATATATATTATTTTGCATAGCCTCTTTTAAATATATATTTTTTTAATAATGACATTGATTTTTAACAACTAAATGGACCAATTTTATGTGTTTAAGGCTAACTGGGACATCATCATCTTCAAAATTCGTAAACCATTATGGTGAACAAAAGTTAACCTATCAAGTGCATATTTATTCCTCATGAAGACTTTTCATAAGGAAATATTTTTCTCTTGTTTGCTAGAGAGACCTCTTTGGAACAACTTCATACACTTAAAAACTCACTGATTCCTTTTAGGACATACAGTGTCTGGTTGCTCCAACATCTGATCCATCAAACCACGTCTTCTTCTTAATAAATGTAAGATGACAAGTTTGAGATGCCAAACGTGACAGTCAGCTGTAATTCTGAAAATCATGTCGATTAGGAGACTGTTAAACCCACATGATGAGCAATGGAGGGAAATTGTGAACACCGCAGGGTGGATTCAGAAGGTCTTCCTCCTTTACAGTTGTCTTTCCAAAAACCATAATGTCCTTTCTGTCTGTGGACATTATAGTGTTTTAGATGTCACTACTTTGAATTGGGTGACTGTCTTGTCAGCATTCTCACTGGTTCTTAATATGAGTTGGTATCTAACTCCAGTTCACATGTGGAGTGGTGTGGTGGGGGATTCAACAAGCATTTTGTTGATAGTTGAGCTCTTATATATTTATATATAATATATAAATATATAAGCTGTAATAAGTTCCATCATTTAGCCATTCCTATGCATTGTATAGTGTGTCAACATTGATTTCCTATTTTAATAATCCTTTATCATACAATTTAGAGCTAATGGTGACATGCGTTCTGTTTCTGCATTGTTTGCCATGTTGTAGTCAATGCTTCAAAGACTCTAAGAAAGATGAAGTAATAATTGCATGCCAACTCTTTAAAAATTGTATTCAAATTCTTCCCAGCTGAATTTATGACAGTTCACTTACACATTTGAGTTTTGTTGATTTTTTTCTCTCATAAAGTTGAGACCCAAATCATAGCGACAAATATTACATGTACACTGTATCTTACAGTTTTATTTCTGTCAGATCATCTCAATAGTGTCTCAGTGTTAGAAACAGATGGAATGAGCAATGCATCCAGTCGTTATTCACTGATCAAAGCTTCACCTCACCATGGATACAAAGACAAGCCAGACCAACATGAAAAATGACTGAACAACCCAGCAGCTGCTTTATTTAAAAGGCAAATCATTCACTTTATTTTAGCTGCTAAACTGAAACTGTAAATATATAAAATTTTTTGACTGTCCATTGCTTTGTGCACATCAGTCTCAAACATGTTTGGAGAGTGCCAAAGGTTTTAATGCAGACTTGTATGTTAGTAGTAGGCTGCCCTCTGCTGGCTGTTACTACAAGCTATGCAAGTGTTTTGTTCTAAATGCATGCTTAACAAGCATCTTGCATCTTTTTTCTTAAAACCTCATCAACTTTTACATGTATTGATGATGTTCATATATTGTACACATAAAAACAGGCCTGCATCATGCATAATTTTAATGGAGGTTATTGACCATCTTTATACCACATCCAAAAATCATTAAATAATTAATTAAATTTGATATAAAATGGTAATATAAAGTTTTAATAAAGCAAAATAACTAAAAACACGTTGGTCAGTCAGAGGGCATTACTACATTACAGAACACAGTCATAAAACATTATTGTTTGTACATTTTATGACACAAAATCAACAATCGCACTTAAAATTGTTAAAGCATAAATACATTTTGGCCTTAATAAATGGCTTACAAAAGAAATAAATGATATCTATCTTCTTTTAATAAATTCTGACACATTTAAGTGATTATTTTTTAATTGCTAAATTGTGTATAAATTGCTTTTAGAAAAAAATGCCTTTTAACATCCCTTTAATAAACAAATTTTCATTTCCTTTAGCTTGCCACAAAATCCTTTTCGAAGCATAAACAGACAGCACAATTAATGGGAATTAGAATTCCAATCAAAATATGTCATTTTTGTTTTTCACTTCTGTACTTCATAGACTATATACTAAATGTTAGGGTTAATAAAAAATCTGTGACCCCAAACACAGTATTCTTAAAGCTTAATGTTTTGTTATCGTTATCATCCTCATTCTTCATTTCCTCAGAGTCATTTTTTTTGATACTGAATTTCTGCGTACTCCGTCTCATTCTCCTTGCGGTTTTCGTCCTTTTCGAGACGCCTGTTAAGCTTGGAGAGATCAATGGTGGCATACGTCAAGTCGTTCGACATACTGTTAAGTTCAGGGGACAAGGCTCCATTCACTGCTCCTTGTTGGACTTCAAACTGAGCATTGTTCACTGATTGACCACCACAAGACTGAAAGATGCAAAAAAGAATGGCATTACATCATTTCTGAAACAAGAAACATTTTCTCTAATCAGATAGTAGTTTGTGAATTTTCTGTCTCTGCCAGCTTTTCTGTCATATATCATTCTTCAAGGATCGAGCTGAAGTCACTGCCTGCAAAGAACATTAGAAATAAAGAATACAGCTTCTTTTTATTCTACTCTTTTATGTGTTGTATATGTAAGGTTTTGAAGGGTGTTCAAAATTTTCATCTTTGTTTAATAACTAATGACATGGAGGAATTTTCATTCAAAGTAAGATTTGAGTGTCTGTTTGAAATGTAACTGTGCTGCCTTTAAAATCAGATGATTACACCTGCTGTAACTTTTGTAATTTTTCTTCCCTATATGCCTGAGTCATTTCTTATATATGGCTCAGGTTAAATCATATAACCCTCGGTATAAAAATGCACAATTTTCCTTAAATGCTATCAGATGCCTTTAAATGGAGATATATTTTTTGTAAATTTAATATGTGTTATGATTCACTGCTGGAGATTCTTAGTTTTAACCCAGACAAATCCGTGAAAATCTATTAAAAATATTTATCAATAGACGTCACTCAAATTTTCTTAGGCAAAAAAACCCTAACAACATTTCACATTTTAAAAGCAGCTTACCTGTGGATCATCTGGAGAGATCGCTTCAAGAGTTTCAACCGAATTTCCAGACTTCTTTAGTTTTTTTCTGTGTAAAAATAGATGCACTCAGCAAAAGCTTAATACATTTATGCTGACTCTGCAGGCTAACAAGATCAATAAAAAGAGCTAATATACCTGTAATATTTCATAGCAATAATAGACAGAAGGATAAAAATAAATCCCCCAATTAAAACAACAATGAGGATTTCCAGCCAGGGAACTGTTGTTGAAGACTCATCTGATCGCCAGAGAAAAAGACAAAACAAGATTAAGATAAAGTGTAGTTATCAGGTTCACCCATACAAAGACCTTCAGGCAAAGTTATTCTTTTTTAATAACGTGGAAAAAATATACATACTTATGGTTTATATATATAACCACTCTATGAAACTTTCAGTCAAAAAAAACTTTTTTAATGTATTTTTTGCCTTTCCACACAGGGGACAACATGCTATTAGTTTTAAAATAGCATGTTGCACATTAATAATGTAACTTTGAGGGAAAACTCTAAAATGTTGTTAGGTGTCCATAGATTTGTCCATTTTCCAAAATAATTCTGCTTGACTGATTAAGTTGTTTCTGACTTTTTATCTTATTCTCTATATGATGCTGTCATATCAATCCCCCTCTTTCCCTTCTCATACTGGCACCATATCTAACATAATACCAATCTTAGTTCTGATCGATATTCTTTGGCATTGTAACTTTGCACCATTCTCATTTGACTTAGATCTTAGCTCCACCTGCCTTTCTGTTGATGTTTATATCTTAAAGTAAAATAAAAAAAATATTAATACTTACATACTTGAAATAATGTGCAAACATATTACAATATTAATGTAATATTTTAGTTAGAACAAAAATTTGAGTTATAGCCTAATACTGCACCTGTCATGAGTAAACCACCTTCAATGGCAGTCTCTTCTCTGACTGCACAATCTAATAGGCTGATCAAAGGCACAGCTCTCTGCAATCCATCCTTATATTTAAGCACAGGTTCAACATTTAGTTGTTACACAAGCTACCCAGTGGGCGGCAGTAACAGGAATGACATACTAGAGTACAAAAAGTGGCTAACGTGAAATAAAACCCTCAAAACTCATGTAATCTACCCTCTCAGGCATATTTCAAGTTGCACAAAGGTGTCACCTGTGAAGGTGTGGCTTCATTTACCTGGTAGGTTTTGAATTGTGAGTTTTTTCACTGTTTCTCCGTTTTCATTGCTGCTGAAACATTTAACGCTGATGTCTTCATGGCTTTTAACGGTTTGTGTAACAGTGCTGCGAACAGCTTGACCTGACACTGTGACAGAGTCCTCAGTGTGGTCCAAAGGCAGTGACCAATTTATGGTGGGTAGAGGGAACCCCTCACTTGTACACACACAGGTCAGCAGCTCCAACTTGAGCACACATCCAGAAGTGTTTAGGATTCCCGAAAACCCTGTAAATACAAAAATTTTGCATTCTCAGTAATACAGGTGAAGGTCAAAACATCAAAACATCACCTGCTGTTAGTAGTGAATCCTTTGTTGGTAAAAATGTGGAAAAAAGGAGGAAAAAAATGTTTCTTGTTTCGTCAGTATTGAAACAAACTACTACTATAAAGGATGACTGAATGACGGATTATACTTACAAGTTATTGTGACATTAATTTCTTCTGTCAGAGTGCTATTCAGGTGTTTTGCTGTACAAATGTAAATCCCAGCATCTTCTCTGATTGCATTGGTGATGTAATAAGAGGTATTTACTTCCTGCGGGACATTTCCGTTTAATTTTCTTGAAAACTTGATTTCTGAAGGAGGGAAGCTGTCAACACTGCAGGTCAGATTAAGATCATGTCCCTCCTTCACGCTTGTTCTACCTGAGATCTGAGGTTTTCTTGCGTCTGTGGAGCACAGTTTAAGAGAAATTGTGAGACTTAAAAAGTCCAAACAGGACAAATTTTAAACACAATTTCTGCTTTTAACTGCAGACCAGGTAACTTTGTTGCATTGATTTCCTTGTTTTGAATTGCAACTAAATTCAGTACTATGCAATACTGTTTATATTTAAGTACTCACAGGTCACATTCAGAGTTTCTTGCTGCACAGTTTTGCCAGCAGTGAAGCTGACCATGCAGCTAAGTTTGGTGTTGTGGTGTCCAGCTGTAGGGGTAAATGTCAAATTTGAACTGTGTCTCAGTCTTACGTCGGTCAGATTCTCAGTATTTAAAGCAGTCATGTTTCCTGTGATGTAAGAGTCGTTTTCTCCTTTTCCTCTCCACAGCCAGGTGATTTTAGGAGGAGATCCAGAGCAGAGACCAGGAGCAGTGCAGGTCAGAGTGGCCTGCTGTCCCGCTGTCAGTGAGGGAATCATCACTGAGGGCTTCTGCTTCAGCGCTGATGGAAGGACAGATCACAGGTGAAATCATTTCAAAAACTCCCTTTTTGATTGAGTTACACAGAAAGTCTCGAAGGTTCTTCGAGCTGAAGTCGTAATACACCAAAGAAGGAAAAGATTGTCCTACCTGAGACAGAAATGGCAGTTGTTTTCTTGTATAAAAATCCATCTGATTTTCCATTCACTCTGAATTGGTAGTTTCCAGAATCTGACTCAGTGAGATCATTAATCACAATGCTACAGTTCCTCTGACTCACATCAGGCTCCAACAAGGACACTCTTCCTTTAAACTCAGCTTCAGTATCTTTATCATTGTCAGAGTTAAATACACATACATTTTTCTTACCTTTGGATTTGAACCAAACCATATGTGTAGGTGTAAATTTTCTATCGGTTTTGAAAGAACACGGTATCACAACACAGAGTCCAACCTCTCCTGTTACTTCTTTGATAAGAGTAATGCAGTAGTCGCCCTGCTGACAGTACTCTTCCACCGAAACGAATGCACCTGTCAGCCAAAGATTACATATTATCTTTCACTGGTTTGTTTATTATGTACTTCAAAAAGACAGATATTTAGAATCTCAAATATATGCAAATAAGTACTTCCTTTGTTATTATTTCATTGTGAATTCCCCTTTCACAGTAAACTAAAATGAAATGCAACATATTTTAATTTAATTAAAACTTAATGTTGAAAATTTCAAAGTGGATATTTTACCTGACAAAAACATGATTGCCCAGGCAAGAAGAAACATGTTGACGCTTGAAATATTCAACTAATTTCTCCACAGGATACAGTTTACTGCAGCATCAGAATAAAAGCAAATCCAACATTAGGTCTGAATGACTCTTATAAAACTTTGTAGTTTTATAAAGAGTTAGTCTCTCTGAAATAGTTTAAAATATTGTGACATTATTCCCATCAAATTGAATGTTGATTACCTGTGTTGCCTTGTCCATAGCCTGGCTTCACTGCAGTGACCCGTATCTGTAGCTGTTATTTTAAGTTCTCCAGGAAGTTTGTAGATGATAAATTGTTGTTTCAGCTTGCTGTCTACAGAAAAGGGAGGTCATTGTCGATACTAATGCAACACATCTTCATTACTTTGATATTAATGGCCTTTTATCAAGTAAAGCATGTATTTTCTGTCTATGATGGGGTTGAAAATATCAATCTTTTGTCACTTTAAGTGTTGTAAATGATCTCTTTTACCACCTGATTTTTGCATGCCCTCTTTTAAATAAAGGAAGTGTGTTAAACAACAAAGGACTGAAGCAAACCTTTATCTCTTCATCATTTCTCCATTTTAGCAGCAATTCAGGATCTTGTGAGGAACTTAAGGGTATTTGAATTGTATGATAGGGACTCTGTGAGTTTGTTATAGCTAAGCATTTATTATATGTCAATAATGCTATTGCACTGGCCTGTATACTGATACCATTCAGGGCTTCCTTTCACTGGACTAGTTCAGATCATTGCAGATTATTTTTTATTACATATATGCAAATCTTAGTCCACCACTTGCTCCACAAACCATCAGTTTTTATATGCTTCACAATTGAATCATACATAACCATATAGCATAAACTTCTTCTTTTGCTACTTTCGCTGAATGGAGTGGGTTCTCTCCAGACTCCAGCGCACAGTTCAAAAACTATATTATATTATTATATATAACTATATATATATTGATGTAATCAAAGCTAATACAAATAAAGTGGGTCAGAATTGAGACACATCAATCTGTTTTTTTCTCACCAAGATGGCACACAACTCAACAGAGCAAAACTGCAAAGACAGAGACTGAATAATACATTAAAACTTTTATCACACTATATCTAATTATATTTTTCTGATATTGATTAGTAATAATCATAGGCTTTCAGAAATGGTTGCCACAAGAAAAAATTTCTCTTGAATTAGAATCATTACGGGATTTGAAACTTCAGTTGTATGTTGCTAGTGATATGTTCTTGGTTTTAATTTTACTTTCTGAGGTTTGAGAGGTGAATCATGTTGTTGTCCTTTTGGCTCCTTTCTCCACATGATGGCCACTGTACTGCAGTGGCAGACATTTCACACTGGATGCCCTTCCTGACACACCCTACCCAAATCCCAGTCCTTTGATTATCCCTGGGAATGGAAGGAGCAGGATTTGAACCCTGGTCTGTGACCAACCTACTCTAGCACCCAAGCCGCTACTGCTCCCACTGAGTGATGACACATGTAAAAGCACACAAAAGGTATTTTCTGTTTCATTCAACTTAAAAAAACAACAACCCTAAAATCAAAAAGTACCATAATCGTGTTTAAAAACAGCACACCAGACAATATATTGTTTTCTACCAATAATCCACTGTTGTTTTTTTGTGTATTTTTTTTGTCTTTTATTTGTATTTATTTGGAACAGAAGACAGATGAATTTTGAATTGCTTAAAATAAAACAGAGCAAACCATATAATAACAAAACTGTCATACCTTTGCAATCTCTCTGATAATTTGCAGAGAGATTGCAATTATTGATTTGAATTATTGTGTAAGAATATCAGAACTGTAGAAAAAAAAATCTGTAATGATAATAATAATGATCACAAAGTATTGGACAATTTAAGTGTACAACACACCGTGATAAAGAATTAGGTGTATTTAATATTTGTATGAAAAAAAAAATAAAAATACAAAAATAAGAGGCATTGTAAGACTGCAAGCCAGCATATCTGGAACCCTCCATTAAAGTAACAAGAACACTGTCTTAATAAAAGGCCAAATTAATTTGAACTGGTCAAGGATGACAATGTTTGCATTCTGTAATAAACACAACTTTAAAAACATTTTCTAATAGTTGTGCCATTCTTACCACACATATTCTGTCCTCTCTTGGTGTCAGACCATGTATTAGCAATTACCTTTTTTTGTGTCATTTCTTTGACAAACGTCCGAATAGGACAGAATATTTCAAACTGGAATCTTGCATATAGATTTTCACATCTTGCATATAGATTTTCACACTATATTTTTGTGTGGCACCTTTGTGATGCCTTGGATACAACCATTGTACTATTTAAAAATTATGACTAGTGCATCCATTACTTTGAGGTGATACAGAGGAAGTAAAGAGTCAGCTTCCTTTGGAAATTTACAACTAGTAAGGCTTCATTTGGAATCACTTAGCAGCTGTTAAATAGTCATGCAATAGTCTGTATTGCATGACTATTGCAGAGAAAAAAAAATCATGCCAACAGAATCCAAAACATATGTTGTCTATCAAAACCTATGCAGCATGGACAGATGTAGGTGTAATTTGGAGGTGTGTCCTTATCAATCATTTAGGGAGCTCAGAATAAACCAGCTTCTATGTATAGTAGGTTATATTCTGGAATGGTATTTATGGAGAAGAAAAACTGGATTGTTTGTTATAGGTGGTCGTTGAGATTATTTTAGTTAAAGCCAGAGCAATGGGGGAACCTGAAGCAGAAAACTGACATTACAGAGTATTTTGATAATACGATAGGAATCCTGCCTGCATGGTGAGTGTGGTTAGGATATAGCTTTGACATGACAAGGCCGCTTGAGATGACAAAGCCATGCAGGTACACACCGACCCAGCTGGATGGATGTCACCACATTTTTACGTGTCCAAAGATGGGTTATGATATATTGCTACGACAAATTTGTGTGCGTACACCAATCAGTCAAGGAACTCTCACGGTTCATCCAAGCCCACAGCATTCAATCCTGGCATTTATTCTGGCTGATTTTCAAAGTCACAGTATGGTCTTTATCCAATGAGAAGAGTGCCTAGCATATATCACAGTCCTAAATTTATTGTACATTAGGGAGTTTAATAAAACTGAGGTTTTAATAAATATTTTAAGCTAGTTGATTTTAATTTGAAGTCAGTGAAATTAAGCAGGCAGTTTTCTTCTGAATTTTCTGATTTGACTAGTTAAGTTCAATATTGTTTAATATTTGAAGCCTATATTAAGACAGTGTTTATCCAGACTGGCTCTTGAAATGTGTAGCGAGACTGCTTTTAAATGTGTCAAACTGGTGAAACACTCATGCAAAATATGTTGTAAACACACTGCCATCATCTTCTTCATAAATATACATCAATTTTATTTATTATAAGACATCGTTATCAAGTTAGAATATTAGTGCGCTTTAATATTACATCACAGGTTCATCAAATGTATTTGAGCAGCACAACCAGTTGACGAGTTGGCATTACTTTTTTCACTCATAAGTTTGATGCAATCCTGTGAGACAGAGGAATCAATTTCTGTGGGAAGTTAACAGATACCCCACAGATCACAGACATCTGATCTTTCGGCACAATTTCAACACACGCATACAAACACACATATTGTCTAGAAGAGATAACACTCTGGCCGCACACACATTTATATGTTGTGCTTTAGGTTTGTATTTTCTAGAATGTGTGAGAAAACATTTTTTGGAGAAGAAAATAGACATTTTGCACTTGCCACAGTAAGCGAAAATTGATATAGATTAAGGGAAAATGCTTGAAATGAATTGTGGCAGTTTTTGTAAGTGGGTGGCATGTCACTTAATCTTTCAAATTGCTGTCAAAAGTAAGTGACACCTTTCTGTTTCCTGTGTCTACTGAGTTCCACAACATAACAAATACAGTAATGATGAGGCAAGATACCAAGCTATATAACTCTGTTGTGCCTCGATACATTTATGTGCTTAAGATGTAATGAACCAGAACCAGAAAAGAGGGGATGTAATCTCTGTTCAGAAAACTGAAGAAAAACACAGTAACTCCTTGCCCTGATGCTTCGACCGGCAGCAGACGCAGTGACAATAGTCAGACAGATCAAATAATGAGACAGATGAGACACGGATAACTACAAGAATAAAAAAATATGAAATGATGTAGAAACAATGTACAACAATTGAATCTTGCAATTAAAATAACGTATGATTTTGTCCTGTGAGTCCGGCTCCATCCTGGAAAACTGGCAGTTTTGAGTGGCGTATAAAAAGGATATTGCATAAAGATAGGGGCACCTCAAAGCGGGAGGCCACTGTCAGGGAGTTGTACATTGTAAATTATACATAAGGATAAAAAATGAAACAGTGAGTCACCATAATCAGGGAGAAATCCAGTGAAGGAGTTAATAAAAGTTTTTGTTGAAGATGTATGTAACTCGTGGCTGCCACTGCGTCTCGCATAGCCGAGGGATCAGGGAAGGATCGCGATTCATTTGGCTTTGATTTCTGTGTAGTTGCTGCCGTCATCTCCCCTCCCGGATTGCCCCTCCCTGGGCCTGGCGCCAATAAACTCCAGAGAAGCGTAATTCAGCTCTTGCCTCTCCAGTCCTGCCACAGAGCCCACAGGTTGGTAATCGCTGTCTTCTCCCTGCAGACAGGAGGAGCATTCACCACCACTCACTATCAAGATCCAAGGCATGAACAAAAATCAGTTAGGAGTTACTGGTTGACATAATGACAATAGGACTGACGATGTTTGGTGTTAATCTTGCGGTTTGTGTTACAAATGAGAAAGCCATGCAGAAGGCCTTTTCGGAAACAAATTAAAGTGAACAGAAAAGAGAAGCTGATATGCAAGGGGATGCATCTGTCTCTGTGGCTTGTGTTTTAATAGGGATTCGTTTGGGAACCTTACCGTAGTCTCCTCTAGAATGGAGTTAAACTTTGAGCCCAACAGCTCTGTCTTAAGCTGTGCAAGAGTTAGGGGAGAGAAAAAACAGACAGAAAATGCAGAGAAGCGATGAAAGCAGGAGAAAAACAGTGTTTCAAAAGGTCATTGTTGGAGTTATTAGACTGCTAGTGGGAGAGATTACTTCATGATCTCTTTTCAGAGCTGAAAATGGGGTCTCATACTATTTTCATTACACAAAATGTTAACCCCAAACATTCTGAGAATGGTCGTTCAACCCCTTTATAATCTGAATTATTGACATCATTATGTCTCACCACTTTCTTCCTCAGATTTTGTTTGTCCTTCTTGACTGCGCTGTAGTACAAAGCTGGGTTCTCCAGGACCACGTCCTGCCTAGGGTTGCCATTCTCTCTGGGGGACGGAGTCACATAATCAGACTCGGTCTCAACTGCCAGTAAAGCTGGGCGACACGCCAAGCCTGGGCATCCATTTTAAAACAAGCTGTTTAAGGTTATGCTGGAGGCCGTCTTTGGCTGTGAGTGACGTGGTTATTTGATGGGTTTAGTCGCTGAGATTGCTGTTGTACTGAAGAAAGCTTGCAAATTTGAGGATCGAATGAGGCCTTGGGACTAAATTAAAGCACCTTGGTTAAGAGGGCCACCTGGGTTGTATTTAGCACAGCAGGTCAAGGATACGGAAGCAATGTCAGAGCAGAGAATCATGCCTGCAAAATATAAGGTTAGTCCAGCTTGCTTACTACCTCCACAAGGCAGCCAGTGTGAATTTGCAAAGATTTCATCTCAGTTTTGTTGTAGCAAATAAACTGAAATTGCTTTAGACAGAAGATTCTCACGTCCACATCAATCCCACATTCACTCAAATACAATCTGCATACATGTGTTTTAGAATGGATGACTAGGCTTAAGTGTTTCCAAGGATCTCATAAAATTCTTAGTAAGCAAAACAAAGACTTCCGTCTAACATTGTCTTCTCAGTTTGTTGTTTATACTCACTTCTTGTTATTCTGGCCCACATATCTCACTGCTGCAATAATGAAGGCAATGACTGCAACTCCTCCAATGGTGCCAACTATAACTGCCATCATGTACTTTTCTGAAAACACAAAGGTGATGGACTGTAAACTGACAGTAACATTTGCACAAGTATTGCACAGATAATGTTAAGTCCAAAATTATCCATAGCCCTGGACTGTTTTGAATATTTAAGAATACTTTTTTATTAAAACCATTAAGTTTGTTGAATACTAAATCTGCGATGGGGTATGAATACATTTTGGCTCAACTGTAGAAAAGGAGTTCAACCAGCAATCATAATCTATACATGCTACAGTAAGTGCACAAATATTGTACAAACTATATTTCTCATAAAAGCTTTTCTTAAGCAAATGTAGCTGGATTAATCATTCAAAAAGGTAACTTAGTTCTTTACTTTCAGTGTGATGCAAATACACAATAGTAATGCAAATAAGCTGGATGATTTGTTCCTACTTCTCTTTTCTCTTTTAGACATACCCTCATTAATAATTCTAGTGAACTTCCTAAACATTGAATCTGGAAATGTCTTTATGTGTTTACAATCAACATGTTGAAAACCTTCTCAAAAAGCTACCGGTCATTTACGGTCTTTTATTGCTAGAGTACTCCTGCAAGTGATGGAAGGCTTCCCTAAATCACTTCTTTATTGAAAGATAAAGAGTTTCTATGTTATCCGAGTTTACAGGAGGTGTAATCCAGTTTTAAACTAAATGTAAAGGGCCAACAAGCTCAGCCCTAATAATATCACCACATACCAGGAACAATGTCTCCACTCTGTTTTCCTCCTTTCTTATTGTAGTCTCTTGTGGTCATCACTGTCTCAGCACAGATCCTTCTATTTTCTCATTTTTGACTCATTCTCATGTAATTTTCATTTAAAAAATGTCCACAGTCTTTGACATTCTCTTTTTTTTTATTCATTTGTCCAGGCTCGATGCTTTATTGGAGTCGGTGATTGTCATGTTCTAACTTCCTTAACATACCCATAGCTTGAAACCAGACTGCACAATTAGTAGCACTATTGCTTTGTAGCCAGAAAGTCCAGGGCTCAAATTGCAGCCTGGGCGCTTTCTGCATGCAGTTTGCATGTTCTTGTTGTCTTCTCTGCAGATTCTCCGGCTCCCTCACACAGTCCAAAAATATAAATGCTTGGCCAACTGGTCTCTGTAAATTATCCTCAGGTATGAATGAGTCCGTGTAGGCACTCAGAAAACTCCCAGGAGGAAGATTATTGGAATACAATAGATTTGGGTATATTGGGATGTATCACATCCTAAAAACAGTAGGTGTTATGTTACTGAAGTGGGGGAAATAGTGCTTTATTTGGGATTTATTTTTGTTGTAGATCAATACAGATTTAATTTACTGGAGCAGAACAGAGTGTGTGTGATTAATTACAGTCTCTGAGCCTGTTATAATGAAGGGCCAACATCAGCAGACTTTTTAAGTGATCCAAGAAATCGATACAAATTCGGCGCTCAGCTCTGAATAACTATGCCAGATTTTTAGAATCATTGAAACCATCTTAAAACTTTCACTAGGTTGGACAGGACAGATTGTGCTTTGCAATGTATGTGCTGTGCTCATGTCATGCAACAATCAAAATATCAGACAAATAAGGTACTAACTTGGGTGATTGTACAAACACTCCAAAAAGGTAACTGTTAAAGAAATGGCCAGCTGTAGGGTAGCAGATATGAAAAGGGTTGCATTGTGAATTATTATTATCTTTTTCCATCAGCTTTATACCAATGTGAGAGAGTTCCAGGGAAAATTTCTTTTGGGGAGAATCTGAGAGTCAAGTTGTAGAAGGAATCTCCAAAGAATTATGCATACCAACTCTACTTATAAATTCCAGAAAATATAAACGTCTGCAACGTCTGGTTTCAGTTATCACTCAAAAACAATCCTAAGAGCATATCTCCTTCAGCATTCCCAAGGTTTGCCTGTTGTCATAAGAACCTTGCACTCCACAGTCGACCTTAGACAAACAGGAACTTTGTCAAAAGGGGCTGTGGAGTGTTAATGACAAAAAGTCATGTCTCCTAAAAAAAAGTCTGACATCTATCATTTGTTCCAACACATAATCTCAGGCTCTAAACAAAAATGAAACTCTTTGCACTCACTTTCTTGTTGGAGCTCCAAAAGGATGCTCTCCCTCCCATAGATGTTGTACATGCTGCAGTGGACGTTCACGGCCGGTCCGTTGTTGTCGGCCCGCTCACCTTTCTCCCGTAGTTTGATCATCGCAGTGGATGTGTGACCGTCCGTGTGAGTATAGAAGTTGAACCGACCGTCAGTTTCGTTGATGGTGATGTTGAGGTCGGGGAGGTAAAACTCAATAGTGGGTTCAGGGTTTCCCACAGCCACACAAACACACTGGACGCCCTCCCTCACTACTGTGCACTTTGACTCCTCCAGGAGCACAGGGGCATCTGTTAAAAAAGCATAAACAGATATATGAGGTGATAAACAGAACATGCTTGTAAAATATTTTAACACTATCAACAAGTTGTCAATAAAGTCACCTTCTAATCACTGTAGGCTAGATGAAAAGATATAGATAGACAATTAAAAGTTTCTACAATCGCCATTACAATATTGTATTTCTATAAATATACTACCATAAATTTGCCAATGAGAATAATCCAGGACAGTGAGGCACTCACATTCCACAGTGATATTGAGGGAAGCGCTGGCTCGTCCATGCTCATTCTCTGCCAGGCAGCGATACTGTCCTGTTTGCTGCGGTGTGATATCCATGATCTCCAGCACCGAGAGCTCGCCAGCAGTTATGGAGCCTGCCAGCTCCCCATCCTTCAGCCAGGTCAGGGTTGGAGCCGGGCTCCCCATGGTGTTACAGTGCAGGGCCAACGAGGAGCCCTGAACTACTGTCATGGAGTCATTCACAACAGGTTCACGAGGAGGGTCTGTAAAAAAACAAACAAACAAAAAAAAAACAGGGAGAATTTGAGTTTGTTTTTATGTTTGCTGCTCAGATTTTGAAAAAATAAAAAAAAAACATTTTATTGCTGATTGTCAAGAATTTTCTCACAGTAACAACATGTATTTAAATCTGACAGTAGTTTATTATCATGTTATGAGGCTACATTTTGAAACATATGAAAAATAGAACATGTAGTGCTTGCAGTCAATTAAACTGATGCAAAAGTAAGATATAAAAAGTAAGTAAATTATTACTATTTTATTGATTTTAACACTGCAGTCCATTTTTATGAGGTAGTTATAATGATCTAAAACAATTTTCATGTTTTGTTTTTTGAAAAAACAAAACATGCCTCCTTTGTTTAAATAACCAGCTGGTAAATAGTTAACTATGATTTAAAAATATGGCATCCACAAAAAAAACAACATGCTGTTTTTGATATTTGAGTGTTTTCAAGACGCAAAGTGTGAATTTTAGACTAGATCTATTTGGATTAGCTTTATCCTGCAGGACAAGCTAATCTGAATAACAAGTGCATAAAGGCATCAAAAGAGTTTTCTACTGCAGGTAAGATACTAACTTCTTATAACTTTTGAACCAAACCTCACATCAAGCATCCAAAAACTGTCTTTTTTTCTCTGTATACTAGAAAACATCCTTTGCTAAGACCATAAACTGCAGACATTGGAGGGAAAAAGAACAATTGTGCTCTGGAGCTCATTTCCAGTCACCAGACTTACATTTCACAGCGAGGTACAGTGATGTGTTCATAGTGCCATAGCCATTGTCTCCAACGCAGGTGTAAATTCCCTCATTTTCAGGCGTCACATCATCCAGGGAGAGAGAGATGTTGGACGCTGTGTCCCATAGCACCTCCTGGTCTCCGAACAGCCAGGCGACACGGGGAGAAGGGTTGCTGTCCACTTCACAGTGCAATGTCACAGAGCTGCCCTCCATCACTTCAGAGGATACATTCACCCACACTGATCGTGGAGAATCTAAAAGGTAACGAAAAAATTTGGCATTTTTTTCTTGGCACTCAAGTTTTCAGATGCCACATCCAAAAAGGAGACCCACGCATCACCCAAAGGTTTCAATGCACTTACACTTGACATCTAATGAGACGAGCCTCTCATAGACCAGTGTGGTATTGGGAAAGTAGACCCTGCAACCCAGCAGCTGGCCATTGTGCATAGGTCTGGGTGTGAAGGTGAGGGTGTTAGAGATTACTGCTGTATTGCTCTCTTCCGTGTATTCAGCGCTGAACTTCGGATCAGGCAGGTAGTCGGTGTACATCCACTGGATCTCTGGAGTCATGTCTGGGCAGTTATCAGGAGCGTAGCACGACAGCTCCAGGCTCTCGTCACTAACAATCTCCTCTGGTACGTCAATGTTGGGCTGATCTGCAGAACAGAGCATAATCATCCTCAGTTTAAGTTTGTCTGGGTTACCAATGAGAGTATTTCCTTTATTGTTGGCTCACCTAAAACTCTGAGCTCAGCATAGTCTGGGTAGGAATATTTGTTGGCTCCACCAACATCCGCACGGAAGTAGTATCTTCCTGAGTGCTCTGTGCCAACATTGCCAATAAGCAGTGTGCAGTTTCTCTGGTTGAGGTCCCCCAAAAGCTTGGTGCGGCCTTTGTAACTCTCGTGCACAACGTCTGTGAGTGATTTAAAGACTACAGGAGGAAACAGTTGCGGATAGGGCTGGCCAAAATACCAAATACCATGAACACCCCGGGCAGGCCTGATTCCAGATGGGTACATGAAACTGCATGGGATGACCACACAGGAGTTTGTCATGGCTGAGATGTCCCGAGGTAGCCAAATATTCCACTGACAGTTGGCATCTGTGCAAGTAGAGGGAAACAGAGTCAAAGTTGATGTCCATTATTTCAAAGTAGAAGAAAAATCACATGATTTGATTGATTATGAAAACACAGAAATGTATTACCACTGATAATTAACAGCAGAGGTATGAGCAGCTCCAAACACCACATTGTCTTGGCTTAGCACTGGATCATAGACTTCTAAAAGAAACAAACACACATTCAGTTACAGCACAGCAGGAGGGGAAAAAGTCTATATAATGTGTATGCTTGGATTATACCAATGCTGATCAGATAAACTAATGACTATTTTACCCACATTAAAAGACTTACTTACCAGCTTGGTCTATTTTTTTTATTACAGGAATAATCTAAAACCTTTATTTTAAATATGTGGAAAACATATTTTGATCAAGTTTTGCCAACCCTTGACTAAAGTGTAGTGAAGTGTCTAAAACACTTTCTGTCTAAATGAGTGAAACACTCTTAACAAACATGTTTTGGGTACTCTCGGTGGAGAATCCCTCAGCTCTTTGGACACTTTGGCACTTATGATGGAAATGTAGAGGCAGAAACATTTGTGTGACAATAAACAAAATGATGATGATCCTCCAATTTGCCTGCTCTAAAAGTAGCTGATGTTTGAAACATCTTTTTTCTAAACACTTGACAAAAAGTCATTTCATATTAACAGCTGAAATGTCCACATGACAAAAAACCTTTTTTTATATTATTTAAACTAATACAATTGTATGTTTTATTCTAGGGATGTACCAATTGCAGTTTTCTGGCCGATCATCGATCTTTTAAGCTTAACCTGACGATTCCGATTTTGGCTGATACCAGATTTTTTTGTCTGAAATGTTGTTCATTATAGCAAGAAAGTTGTTGAGCTGGCAACACTGGGGTCACTATTGTTAACTGTATATGTGCAGACATAACGTGGTGGGCCGGTCTGTCAGTCAAACCTTTCTCACCGGAGAGCAAAAGAAGAAAGTGTTTGATTCTTACACATTTGCCACGCTAGATAAGATCAGTTATTAAGATTGGCTTCATATGTAAAAATTGACCAATCACAGATCTCTCAAAATTAAGGAAATTGACACCGATAAATCGGTGCACCCCTATTTTATTCCCAAGTTGCAAAAGTAAACATTACTGTGCCTCTAAGAATTGCACAATATTATTACAATCAAAGGACTGCTTAAAGTATTCAACATTATTAAAAGTTTTTATCCATCAGTTTAACTAACCTCAGTGGTACTTGTATTAATCTTACTTTACCCTGAATCCACTCATTAATATTAACAAAAACTTCCACTGACAGACTGCCATGGTCATAACTTCAATTGCGAGATGTAATAACAATTAAAAACGTGTATTTTAAGAGTCATTTTTGTGCCTTTGGACACTGATTTGCAACCAGCAGAGTGAGGTAGGTTTTACCTTGAAATGCTGATAGTTCACAACAGACTGAATCACTGCAGTTTATCGACAGCTCCACTAGAGGGTGTTTACTCACACCCAGACAGCTTGACAGCCCTGTTCTCTACAAGAAAGAAACAAAAACAAAAAAAAAACTATTACAACTCCCATCACCATGATCTGGC
Source organism: Brachyrhaphis roseni (assembly GCA_903066815.1). Classification (NCBI taxonomy): domain Eukaryota; kingdom Metazoa; phylum Chordata; class Actinopteri; order Cyprinodontiformes; family Poeciliidae; genus Brachyrhaphis; species Brachyrhaphis roseni. The sequence continues at coordinate 24,826 of CAEFZY010021656.1, read as the reverse complement.
GATTACATCACACTCACGCTGACACAGAGCAGTAGTAAGACCCATAAACGCAGCGTCAGTGGGCACCTGCTTGCTCCCCCTCAGTGGAGTCTCTCATTATGGTGGCCATACGTAAGACCTCACGATGAATGACCCACACTGTTGGTTGAGTTCTGACATGAAGCCAAACTCCAGTCACCACACATCATGTCATCAGTAGATTACTGATGCTATTTGTGCTGTGCTAGAATTAAATCAGGAGCGAGGGAGGGACTTATAACACTACACACTGATGACGACGTGGGTGTAAACAAGTCTCACTGGATACATTAGAAAGTCAATACTGAAAAAATGCCAAAAAAGCAAAGCAAATTAAAAATGCATATCGAATAGTTATTGTAACTTTGTCCAGTGTTGATTTACATCACATTTTATCAATTGCTGAGTCTATGAGAAGCTGTAATTTCCACCAAAGTGAAAATAACACATTAAAAGCTTTGAATAACTTCAATGTTTCCAAACAAAAACCAACATTAAAGAATATTGTAGGCAGACCCAGTGTCCTAATATAACCCTGCTTAGGTCTAAGCAGTCTAAGTATTTTATTTGTAAAACTACAGGTGGCCGAATGTAGTCCAAATAGCAAACCATTATTTGACATGACTGCCAAGTAGAAATTTACAAATCAGATTGGCCAGCAGCAATTTAAGGCAACTCCCTGACTGTGCAGGCAAGTAAGTAATAGGAAACCCACTGGTTTCTGGACTAACATAACATAATACTGGATTCCAGAACTGAATTTGGGAATGACAGCAAGTTCAACTTAGCCACATTAGTTTCAAGTCCAGAAACCAGTAAGGTTTCTAAATTGATATCCTTAAAAACCTGGCTACATAGCAGCAAAAATTGTATCAACATGTTCAGTAAAGAATGCTGTGTAGTGCTGTTTGTGTGAAAGATTCAAAAGGCCAAGATGCAAGTCATTACAAGCGCAGCCGCCGCCAAGTTACTTAACCAAAATCCTTTATCAGTTTGCACTAGACAATCTGATGGAAAGTAATGAGAATCAATTGAACTTTCAGCTTCAGGTGATTGCTTAATTAAATTCATTTTTTAAGCAACCACGTCATTTCCACAAGAATGTTTTAGATTTCATAAAAAATCACGACAAACAGGTCCTGGTATACAGCTGCTTGAAAATCAGCAGCTGTACAAACCTGAGATCAAAAATAAATATTTTTATATTATTTTAATAGACGGTAAGGGAGTATTTTTTTGGTGAAAAATCCCTTCATTAAATTCTTGACCAAACATTGTTTTTGTTTGTTTTTCTTGACAACTAACACCTGACCTTTGATGTAATAATCAGTGACCAGAAGAAATTGAAATTATGTGGATTTCTTCAAATCTTTCTTACAAAGCTTATGATTCATAACATGGGAGTTTCCGAATTCCTACTGTCAGTTTCATGGGTTTCCATTTCTAATATTAAACCTAAATCTATAACAGTTTTAAAATGGAACAAAAACCAAATGTTCACCAACAAAAGGATGAAAAATTAATAAACGCGAAAGAACGAGCAGAGGATTTTGGCTTTGTGCTGCAGCAGCCGGTGTGTGCAGATGGCGAGATTGGGAGTGGATGGTGCTTCAGAGCTTCGTGATTAACACATCCCATCATCCCCTGGAGAATCCATGACCAATATTAACTTTGCTGATGGACAGCAGGGAACGTTTCTGTTTGTTTGACATGGCCAGGGATGCGTCATGCTGCTCATCATGCAGCCAAACCTCCAGAAAAATAGCCACATAACTGGTGATATTTCAGCATGTTATGAAGCTTGTCTGCTAAATAGTTCCAGTTTCATGCTAGTTTGACCTTTAAACCTGCATGCTTGTCCATTTTGGCCACCTGGGGGCAGTAGAATCCATTTCTGAGAAGAGCATCCTCACATTTAAGGCTAATATGACTTTTCTAGCTGTTGACTATTCCAACACTTAGAAATCTGAAGCAGCATTAGCATGAAGTAGATGGAAAATGAAATCTCACAAAATGAATTGTGTTCTAAAGGTGACACAGACAAAGAGATGCTTTATGAGACATTCAGGGCCAGGGCAAGAGTCTGGAAAATCTGCACTCTCAACAAAAGGCCAAGAGCTTCATGAGTATGATCTGGAAAGAAAGAGGTTGTGCAGTGGCAACAGCAGGAGAAAACAGAGCAGAGCAGCCAGGCATGGCCAGTGACACCACCACCGACCTCAACAACGGTTTCATTGATGGGGCAGACAAACGGCTGGCACAGAGTACCCTGCATACGTGTGCACGCTTACAGGGCCCACACAGAAAACACTTGCCTCATACCAGCCTCAGCACCAGGCTCCTGCTGCCTCGCGGTCCTGAAGGCTTCGTTTTTTGTTTTCTTCACGTTTGTGTTCTCCCCGAGCTGATGGTCTCACTCCAGTTTCCAGATGTCAGACTCTGTGTGTAAGAACACAGAAAAAGTGGTAATATAGCACTGTTTCTTGGACACAAGAAGAATGAGGAGCCTACATGGAGACTGTCTGGAAGTAGGCAGATTTAAGTATGTCCTCCGTCATATTCAGAGATGTCAGTGGCCCACTCAGCATTCCGTCCCTCTGTTTTATGGTTTCCCTACGATGTCTCCATGCCTTGATGTCTGAGTCAGAGGCTGGTGCAACTTAAACGTCATTCTTTATCTTAATAGTTGATTTGTAGGGGAACAGCTGGTAAGTATTAACAAATACAACACTTTTGAAAAGGGCTTTTGGTTGCATGAAAGCATAAAGAATATTACGCATTGTTGAAAATGCAAATACAAGGCAGAATAAAAAATAAAATTGTCATTAAGACTCACAGGAAATATTTCATCCCTCAGATTTCTACAGTTTTTGCTTTTGTGTCACACTTAACTGTTTCAAATAAAAAATAAATAATAATTTTAAAAAATCAGGCAACCAGAGTAAATACAAAATACAAAAAAGAGAGGGAAAAATGGCTCTATGTGAAAAAGTATTTGCTTCTTAAATCTTGTAAGGGCTGGCACAGAGCATGCTAGTCGTCCACAGTTTGTGCCAACCATGAGACAACAGTATGTTGTTTTTTGGGGGGGTTTTATGCTGTTTTAGGCTTATATCAGAGTTATGAAAAATAAATATCTTTTAAACATTCTCCCCAGTAAGTAGAATTCTTTCCCAAAACTCCTGGAAATCATCAAGGCATTTTTATCAAATATAAAAGCAATCATAATAAATATTACTGTATTAATCATTGTGGGGAAATTATTTTGTCCTTGCAAAACAGTAAAAATATAATTACAGTAAAAAAAAAAAAGGTCCTTCAGGTCTTTTGATGGATGGACATGGGGTTTGTTCAGCAGTGTTTTTACCCTTAAATTCAAATTTTATTCATTCTATTTTTTTATTGCTGAATCATGAACACTGTCTTGAAATTAGGCAACACTAACCTTAACTAAGGCAAGCAAAGCTTGCATTCCTTAGCTGTTCAATAGGTCTGGCAGTAACCAGGTTTAGCTTTTGAAATGTAACAAAACACTGTGGTCAATTCAGTGTATTTGGTTTGGTTAGCTCCTCTCCCTAAATAAATGAAATTTGAAAACTGAAATGTGTAATTAAGAAAGTTGTCTTTGCATGATTGATGATCTGAAACATTTGAGTGAGACACAAAACACAGAAATGCTGTAAGAGGCAAGCAATTTTTTCTCATCACTGTAATAGAGAAACACAATCTATTAAAATTAAACAAAGAATTGTGCTGATTTGTTAGGACTATATGGCTGACCTTTGCTTAGAAACTGATCCAGTTTCATAAGCAGAATCAAATGGTCACTAAACTTTAAAAAAAACCAGAGAAGTACTTAAAAATAACTTTGAAGTTAAAACTTTTGATATATATATTTTTTAAAGGTCCATGATATCCTGCTTTTTGGAAACAGTGATCTGATCTAATAGGCTTCCTGTCCAAGTTTTTAATCTGCTAATTATATTTTATCCTCAGAGGCTTTATTATTGAGATGCAGTTTGTGACTAAGAGGTTAAACAGTAATTTTATGTGAAAAGAAAAAAACATCAGCGCTATTCCTGCTTTAGCATGAAGAGAGAAGCAGCGATGACTCAATATCACTTTGAATAAGGCGTCATTAGAGCAACATATGAAGTGTAGGAGGAACTTGTGAAAAATATGATTATGTAAATTGCAAATTTACATTACTTTGAAACACTTTGATCTTTAACTTTATTTTTTCAACTGCATCTGAACAGCTCTATAATTAGAGCCAAGAAAGTGTTTATATCAGCTTCTGTTTGTGGGCAGATTTTAATCTGATTTTATGTCTTTCCAGGCTCAAGTAGATCTGATATCTGCCCTGATGAAGAATGTGTGGAGGTGGGGTACACAAGCACGAATCCACTGAGAGGTCCACCTAGTTTACATACTAATGCAACAAGGCTAAATTGTGTCTCCAGTGAGCAAAGTTCTCCAACGCCTTTGTTGCAACTGGAGTGCGTCACTTGAGCTGAAAAGCCTTCAGACCACAGGCCGAATGATGGCATCGAATGAGCTCAAGGGAATCCCTCTGCAAACAGTCTGGAGAGGAGCTGAAGTGAAGAATGTCACATTGAAGCGCTGGAGATGTGGACTAATAAATAAGCAGCATGCCATAACCCCCTACACATGCCTGCAGCATAAGGCAAACTGGCTCAGTCTTTGGTGTAGGGCACATTGATATGTGACCTTCCTCCACACTCCCTCTGCACTGGTTGTAAATTAAGCATGCACTATTGTCCTGCTGGGAATGAAGTCATTGTCCATTAGATCAAACTTCATATGCATTATCAGTTTGGTTCTCTCACAAATAAAGGTGTAGATATAAATTTAAAGAGAGAGTTTTATCTACCGTAATATTTATATGGAGTTGCGAAAGAGATCCCTCGCTAATCAAACTTCAGTGGTATTGCTTGTTCAAAATCATTCCTTTGGGATATTTGTTCTACTCAAGCAATCAGCCCAGATAAATCAGGTCTTGACACCTTTGATGATTCATCTATGCAACTGAAGCGGCTAATACAAAAACAACTGGCCGTGCCAAGGAGAACCTTCTCATTGTTAATATCGTCTGCAGTCCGTGCACAAGAGCAGGGGCTCAACTCCTTAGATTGAAGGGAGGGAGGGGAAAGAATGGGAACCTTGTCTGCAGAACACTGCCCATTGTGCAGGGGAACAAACTGGAGGAATTTTTTCCGGAACAGGCTCGCTCACAGCTTGCGCTTTGCTGCTTGCCTGTGACGCGCATTGATCCACCACAAGCTAAGGCTCCCACCAAAATACTCAGAGGAGCAGATGGTCTTAAAACATGACCACTCCCCCACCCACACATGGAGCGCTGAGCTGTGATGAGCACACACACACTAAAAGACACACGGTATAAACATTAAAAAGAAGATATGCCAGCATCCAGTCACACAGTCTGTCAAAAGAAAGGAAAGATTAGACTTTTATGGGATAAAAAATAATTGTATTAAATTTGTTTATGCTTATAATTTATGAGATCTTTAACCATTTTTACATTTTCAGACATTTCCCCCTTTAAATTTCCAGTATGTTCCACCACTTTTCACCCCGTTTTCTATTCAGTTTGTACTGCAGTTTAAATTTTAAAATCCACTTTGAAATGTTTCTCTCCCACCATCGGTTTAATTGTGAGTCTTTTACCAAGAACATATATCAACAAGGAGAGCTTTAGTTGGCAAATCCCCAACGAAACAACAAACCAGGAGCACAAGCAGCATTTATTTGTATTCTTTTCCACCTGGCAAACAAAGCAAGTCTGGCAATCCCCATCCCGGTGAGCAGATGGTGAGCCACAGGCCTCCACTCTCATAAGAGTGCACTCCCTTCAGCTCTGAACTAAAGGAGGTGAGAAACAGAGCTGTCACCTGTTCGCCAACATATACAAATAAAACGCAGCCCCTTCCAAGGGCTTCTACTTAACTAATTGTTACAAACAGGGAGAGGTCATTTTACATCATCACACGTCTGGGTTGGTTGAAAATTTAGATGACTGAAAATTCCTTGCACTCAAGACCATGACACTGGTCATGGAGTGTTAGTACTGGCTCTGGTAAAGAAAAACATTTTTTTAGCTTAACATTACAATCTGATGTGGATAATGTAATGTTTAATTTTGCTAGAGTGAGAAGAAATGCTAAATCAATTACAAAGCCAAACTTTTCTATCTAGCATTTGGTTAGATGTGGAAATCCATCCGATCAATAAAAGATCTGCAGGCCGCTAACAACACCGGCGCTAAATCCTGTTCTCTAATAATTGGCTGGGCTTTTAGCACCTCCGACTAACATCAAACACCCTCTCTCATGTGTGAACACTTGCACATCACCACAAGCTCGTTCGCTCATCCAGGCATTTACGAAGAAACAGAGAGTCATACACACTTATTCATTATCCAATGCCATCTAACCTGTGACTCATTCACTTTGAGCTCTAGCTCATCAGTTCTGAGGGCTCACGCAAACAAGAGCAGACTCCCATCATGAATGTTGGTGTTTGATCTTATAAACAAAGGAGTACAAATTGGAAAGGAAAACAGACTTGCACAATACACACAGTGCGCTTGTCTCATCTTGCTTCCTTCTTGCAGGAAAATATTACATTTGAATGCAAGTCAGATAAAAGATCTGCTGCTCCTCACCTGTGTAGGTGACTGTGGCCAAAGTCCAAATGTTAGCAGCTCCTCTAGGAGTGGTTCTAGCAATCTTTCCTCTGATACTCGCATGTAAGCAAGCAGTCACACCAGCAGAACCTCTCGCCACTCGCAGTACCAAGCCCCAATAGTGGAGAGTAAACTGCCCTCCCCACCACCAGCGCCGACATCAGCCCCCCTCTCTTATGAAAATCAGCCCTTCAGTGTAGCAGCATTGTTCTGAAGCTTCGCCCAAAGGCTCAACCATTCATAAATACATAGGGCACCACAAAGGGCCACACTGTTCCAACTTTCCCCAACATGGGTGAGGCTTTGAATTTCAAGGCGTTTTGACTCCACTTGTCCAGTTGGTCTGAGCTGGATGAAACTGATAACTTTTGATCATTTAGGATTGATAGACAGCATAGTGTTTTATTCTATAAACCAGTGAGAAAGTCATGAAGGGAAAATAAGGGAAGTTAAGAGGAGTACAAGGCAAAGGAGTGAAAAATTCTTCATATTTTTAAAATGTCCTCTCCAAAAACCTACCGGTATTTAAAGTCAAGCAGAATCATCCTTTTTGCCTTTAAAATAACGATGCTCCCAATGTTATGTTTCAGAAGCTAAAAAAATACAAACAAAACAAAGAAAAATATGTGCATGAATTATAAAGGATTAGTTTATGTTAAATCTTTCCTTATTTGAAAAATTTTTTTTTTTGAAAAGTCCCATTGCTTTGATGTTACATCAAAGTGTATTTGTAACATCAACTGAGGTGTTACAAAGACACCTCATTTTGTGCCGGTCTATTATTATAAGAAATCCCAATAAAACACACTGATGTTTTTGCAATGAAAATGCAAAAACATTTAAAGGATATGACGTCTTCATTAAAGCACTATCATTTACAGTCACATTCAACAACCCATTGAAGCTTAAAGCACAACCAGAAATCATCACACATTTTTAGGGTTTTATAGAATAGGGTGTGAACAAGACCAAGCTTTATGTGTAATATCTAGATTTTGGAACAAGTTTGGTGATCTACATTAAATAAAAAATACTTTAACAATGTAAATTTAAACATGCTAAAAAAACTAATTAAAGAACAGGCTGACTATTCATTTAATGTTATTTTGCACATACAGTACAAACTGACGTGCTCTGAATGAAGAGTTGCGTATGAACAGCTTCTCTATTACCGTCTCTACAAAGGCACTTAACACTCCTGCATTCCCATTAGATGGCTCACACAGTCAACTGGTGTCACTCTGAAGCAGCTTTTAAACATGAGTCTATTTCCTGCCTGAAGCTAACCCTCACACTGAGCAGGACAAACTGAAGATATGGTAATCCAAAGATAAATCAGAGATGCATGCAAGATTTAAATCCTGTGCCTTTTTAAGCTCTGTTAAGCACTTAACCAAATTTAAATATATATATTTTAAATTTATTCAGATTTTTTTTTTTTTCAGAAAAATATTTATAATTGCCTCAACTTATTTTTGGCTTTTAACATTTTTAGTTAATCCAAGTTAAAAGATTTGCAAATCATTACCTTCTAGTTATTTCTTAAGGTGTCAGCTAAGCTGAGTTATGATGCTATTAATAAACACATTAACCTACATGGTATTAGCATTGTCTACTGACTTGCATGGTGCTACGACAATGACATGAAAATCCAGGACCAGCTAACAAACGCTGTCCCTCCTCCTGAAACAGTAGCCATTGTCCCCAGAGGGCTTCTGGGACAGAACAGCTCAGCTCGAGCCTGACACCGCACAACACTGGGAAGTCGATGCACACAGATAATTGTCTTTTAATCAAAACAATCCCCTTTTCTCTGCTCTTGCTTGTTTGTCTTTGTCCCTTGTGTAACCTTGCTCCGCTGGTTGTAACTTTTATGAATTCTGGCAATTTTAATCAGTCACAACTTGGGTGTAAGTTAGGAATTGTGGGTTTTATATAATAGTAGTCGATGCTGATCATCAATAAATTAGAAAAAGATCTTTCAGGAGTGAAACTCAAATGACCTAATCTTATTTATAGGTTTATATCTAAGTTTGTGATGTTGATGTAGTAACATCTAACCTGAGAGTAGGCAGACCTAACATTCAGTGATTGTCAAGGAGACACCCTACAACTTGAATGTTTTTGCATGATTATTCATCAATATTTGATGCTAACTTATCTCCTTTGTATATTTTTCCATCTGTTATCTCATAAGTGAGCGTCATTTCAATAGTTTATTCCTGTTCAAAGACTAAGCATACTTCCATGATGATTCTTAATTTTTTGTTTTGTTTTTCAAATGACTGTGCCCAGCAAAAGTCAAACTTTCCATAATCCTGTCCATGTCATATTTGATGACTGAGAGGTGTTAAAATCAAGAAGAATACTAACTTGCTGTGAGCTGTAGCTCACATGGTGCAAACTTCATAAAACAGGATTCAAGAGGAAGATCATCTTCAGCCAAAACAAGAATCAGACAGAATCCCTTCTTGGTCACTTGACAGACACTTAAAACAATCAAGCCTTCAAAAAGACTATTTCAATCAACTCTAACCACAAAGACCCAAATAAAAGCAGTGTAAGCACACACACACAAAACAAACACATTTTCACAGCTTTTGAGATCCAAAGGGGTTGTGGGGAGAACGTGTGGGCGGGTGTTGATGGGGGTTGTTAGGACTGTGCTGCACAGAGACGAGCAACAGAATAGCACATTGAGAAAGGATCCATTGTCCACCCTATCCACTTTATTGGACAGAGGCAGAGGTTGGCTGCCATTTGCAAATGAATAAATAGTTGGAAAAATGCTAATACTTCATATCTCACTGTTTCATTTTGCAGGTAGTTAGACAAACTGCTTAACATATCCTCATATGATACATAACAGAAACCCTATTTGAATATAAACAAAAAAAAATATTGCATGACCTCATTTCATTGTAAGTCAATTCGAAAGTATTAAACACCATGTTAAGGGAGACTGAATAAAACATAAAAAAAGACGTTTAATAAATAACCGTTTCAGTTGCATATAATCACAAATCATGAGAGAAAACTCGGCTCACAAGTGAAAATTGAACGATTATTGACCTCATTTAGGGTGCTTGATCCTAAGCTGTGACATGCTGCTGTCCTGGGCTAAAAGGGGTTTTTACTCCCAAAGGTGCAAAATATCAGATTTGTCCTACTTGGTTTATATCCCCTTATTGTACTCCAACTGTCATTGCTTGGATTTAGATTCTGTTTGATTCACAGCTCAGTTTAGGTCTTTGACACACTCAACAGAATGTTTTTTTTTTTTTAATTTTTTTTTATTTTATTTTCCTATTAGTAGAGATTAATTGAAACTATCAGCATATATTTTGATACAAGCAAAATTTTATGATACATACCAACAAAAAAAAATTATGTAAGTTGTGGCTGTGGTGACAGGAAATGTGAAAACCTATGATCAGATAATATTTTAAGATAGAAAATATTCTAAATTATTTTAATTAAAAGATATGTAATACATTATACAATATGTGACAAATTATACAATATTATGTACTTTGATGTATTATTTTAAGCTCTAACCCAGAAGATCTAGGTACATGAACAGTTTTCAATATGTGAAGAAGTTCATAGATCAGAGGTACAACATAGCAATCAGAAAAAATCATATAATTCTATTAAATTATCACCACCACACGTTCTGTTGAAAGGATAAAGTTAACACATGAATTCATGAGTGACAGCGTAGAAGGCGATAGCAAGTTTGATTGTTTTTCTAAAAGGAAAATATAAGATTATTATAAAAACTGCCAGTTATAGAGCGAGATATCTCTTACCTTATCAGCTGATCTGATCAGAAGCCAGTGAGAGTCCTTCTCTCTCCTTCAACATTTGTTTACTCTGCTGCTCTCCCTCCTCCCTCTCTTTCACTCTCTGTGTGTCAGCAGATTGGCTCTTTGGCAAAATAAACCTGTGATTTTTTTTACAGAGAAAAGGCAGAGTCCACAGTTATTTAATCAAAGACTAATTACATGATACCATGTAATATATTTTTTTTGTCAGGACAATTCTGAAATGTGTGCTACATCACAGCACTTTTGTTGACAGACATTATGCAAACAGACAGGATCAAAAGTATAAATTGTAAGAGGAGTGGATGATGGCATCCCACATTAGTTAATGTTCAATGTTTAATTTCAGGGTTGACTGATAACAGCATTTCTCATTTTAATTTTAATAAACCGTGGAACCCTGTATCTTCGACCTGACGGTAAGAGTCTGTCTTCATGATTCAGAAAGTGGTCAGAATTATGAGCACGTCAGTTTCATGATTCAGTTTCAATTAGTTAGTTTCAATTAGAACCAGATAACTACAAGTGCAACTATCTAAGCAGTCGTGTCCATCTCACTGGATGCACTTCACTTGCTGTCCGGTGTAGTGATGGATTCAGGGCTGGATATTCAGTGTGACATAAAAACAATTACAAAGCCAGCCTTCTATCACCACAATAAATTTTCTAGTGTGACCAGAAGGGGAAGTATTAAAGGAGTAATGTCCAAACAAGATATTGAGAAACTTAAGAATTGATTACTGTAACAATGTCTCTGCAGGTCTGCCTAAAATGGAATCAGACTACGGCAGCTAATCCAGAATGCTGCTGCTCACGTTATCACTAAAACCAGGAAGATAAAGCACATCACCTCAGTTCTAAAGTCACTGGCTCCCTGTAGCTCAGAGAATGGACTTTGAAATACCTTAGTTTATAAATCACTGAGTGGCTTTAAACACCTGTTGTCATTCTACCAACCTTATGGATTACTCAGGTCTTCTGGTTCTTGTTTGCTCTGCATGCCCATTATCAAAACCAAACACAGAGAAGCAGTACTCAATTTTTGTGCTCCTCTAATCTGGAACAAATTTCCAGAAAACTGCCAAATGCTAAAACACTGAGCTCTTTTAAATCAAGGCTAAAAAGCCAGCTGTTTAGAGGCTTTTTCTATAAACACCTGGAAAATGATGAAGGTTAGTCTGTTTTTCAACCCGTCATCATTTTCACTATGTCTACAGTTATAATCATCAAAACTCTGCTACTGTCCATTTCTGTATTTCTTTGGAGGAGGTACTCCTACAGCCAACAACAGTTATGCAACAGTCTACATGCCACTATGCGGCGCACACTTGGTGGGGGTGTAACATAAATATTTGGATCAGGAGTTTGCCAAATACTATAACCACAGAATATTTCATGAATAATGAAAACTTTTGTGTGAAGGGTCTGCAGGTGCACATAGAAATGAGAGAATGTGTGAAAGTTTAACAATAGTCTCGATTGAAATGCATTCATAAACTAGAATTTATTGGTTTTATACAATGGTTTTTTAGTGCGATTTAACTTTCATGCCATGTTTGAGAAGTTCTGTGATTTTTATCAGTGAAAGGTAAAACACTCTGGTTACTAACTGTGGTTTAGGTGGGGGCAATTTAAACCTTACAGGAAGCCAGTCTAATATATAGCCAATCAAATTGACTTGCAGTCACTAGAATTACCAAAAAGTGAAATCTTGACTCACTTGTGAAAATAAAAAGGTGATGTACATATTATGTACAGCCTGGGTTAGTTCAAAAATGGAGGAAACTACAGATATAACTTTAGTTTGTATTGATGTTGCGTGATGTACATAAGATAAAGAGAAAGAATGCTTTGTAGTCGGGCGCATGTTTGGCAAAGAACACCATCTCAGATTTTTCTATGTAAAGATGACTATACAGTGTCTTATTGACTGAGAAGAATCCTGCCCTGATCCATAATGCAAAAATTTTAACTAATTTGATATTTAAACATTATTGATCCAATATTAATTATTTTTAAAATCCTGCTCAAGTATTAGGTTTTTTTCACTATGTTAAAGTATAATAGTCCCACTATTCAATACCAATGACATATATGAACAGATTGCAGGGAATGATATATATATATCAACTCAATAGCCATCAAAATGCTTTCTAAACCCTCAAAAAAATATGTAAAATTATGCAAAGTAGAAGATTTACTTACCATTCTAGTGCTTTTGAAAAAGAAAAAGCTTGTGTAAAACAGAACCATCACACTTGTAAAATAAACAAGATAATGACATCTAGTGGTGAAACTGTTTAAATTCACTGCACAGATTAGCAAAAAAAATAATCTTTATTGTAAAATTACATTGTATGACATATTTGAATGTTCAAAGCATAAAACTGGTCAGCTGTACATAACAATATTAATTAAAACAGCACATCTTTAAAAATCCATGAAAGAGTAGGATGTTCATCAAGTCAGTAAAAACAGTGACAAGCCTAATTACTAATCAACAAGAAAAAACAATTCCTTTAAACGTACATAAATCCATAAAAAAAACACAAGTACAAAAGCAAAACGTATAACAGCATAAACTCTAAATCTATGTGAACACCTGCAAGTTAACTAAAACTAGTTGCTAATTCAAAGGATCAAACTATTAAAACCCAACTGGAGCATATTTACTTGAACTTGTCAAGATGTAAATCCACTAACAGAATGGGATGATTAAAATGATTTAGGATCTACAGCTGTAACTCTGTACACATTAAGGCACTTGTGGCAGCCACATTTTTTATACATTAGGCGGCACAGAGTTGTACCTCCAAAAATATATAACATAACTTTGAATTAACTATGAAACAAATAAAATCAGGACATCGGATTAGCAGTGGGAGTAATATTTACAATGTTAGAAACCAACTGCATCTTTATTAATCGGTCAAAGCTGCATTGAAGTTTGGTTCACACAACCAGGCTCTCACGACTCACCGCTCCATTCTGCAAAGCAAGCACAGATATGTCAGTTTTACAAAATAACCACAAAAATCATTCTTCACATACATTTCCTGTAAAGTCATAATCTATATTTACTCTTCCTGTTCTATGTAGTGTTAGTCACTCAGTAAGTAGGAGAGCAGTAGGTCTATTTCTACAACTTAAATGTTTACAATTTATTAAACTTCAGCATTGAGTTATCTACAGTTAAACTGGTAAGTCTGCATTATTTATGTAAGGGATGTTAATTATTTTCTTCTATAGAGCTCTGCTAAAGATCATATGCGCTGACATGGTCATTTCCAATTTTCAACAAAATATGCCTCTCACTGGGATAAGACTTCAGTAGAGATGGGACCGATTTCATTTCTTTTCTTTTTTTTTTGAAAAGCTTGGACCTGCCAATACCAATTTTAGTTTCGTCCTACTTTTTTTTCTTCATGAATTATAGGGAAGATGGTTAAAAATATTTCTTTCTAGCCTTATTGTCACAAGTGAGTGACACCCCACACTGTGACTGAGGAGTTGCTGTAAAATACTTTAACAGATGAAATGATTTTAAGTTAACATTTCATGTGTCATCAGAATCTTCAATTAGCTGCAGTTAATTACTTCCACCAACATCAGTCTCCATTAGTTTTCTTTGAGGCGGAACCTTTACTTGCAAGATTCTTTACAAGTCGTGACCTACCTTGCGGAGGTTAGTTTTCTTTGAAGATGAAACGCTCTCATTGTCACTGTACGGAGGCGGTTGAGGTGGAGGGTAATCGTCCCGGCGACCAGGAATTCCAGACGGCGGGTTCAGAGGAAGTGGTGGTGGCCCACGTTGACCCCTTCCCCATTCTGACCGGTCACTCTCGCTGTCCAGTCGCTCCTGGCTGCGCGCCCTCTGTTGCTCCCCCAGTCGTTTCCTCTCCATGGCCTCTCGTAGAAAGCTGTCATCATAATCTTCCCTGCCACCCCTGGCGCCGCCGTCATACCTACGGTCCCTCTCCATCTCCATGAGGTCGTCGCGACTATGGGTACGGCGCTCGGCGAGGCCTCCCTGTGGCCCTCTGTCTCTTCCTCTGCGATCATCAGGGGAGTAGTCACGACGTCTCCGGTCATCATAGCCGCTGCGAGCGCTGCTACTCCACTCATCATCAGAGCTGATAAGACAGCAAGAACACTCTTATTGCAGTTCTGATCTACAGGTCGAATCTTTTGAACTAGAGCAAACTTTGAACATTATAAGACTAGAAAGTAGAACTACTCAGTACTACAGCTTCCACATGATTAGTAAGACTTTTTTCTTCTTCTTGTAAGTAAACTTTAGCAGTAGTTCTACTGACTTTCTGGCTGTTTTCAAAAATATGTCAGAATGTGGGTGGTGATGTTGCACTCTTTTTAGTGGGTGATGCTATGAAGTTAAACTTTTCCATCTCCACCCATGAAAAGTGATCAAATCTTTAGCTGAAACTATTCCAGGGGTTTAGACCTTGTCCCCTTCATGTTCTTGTTGGTGGGCTGTATGTATATATTTGACCTGTTGATATATAGCCAACTGTTGTATTTGAAATTTATTGAAGTCATTTGTTGTATAAAAAAAACTATGGTTTGAACAAATGTTGACAAACAGAAATTTATTTTAAAACTGTAGATTTTAAGCAAAAACTTGGCATTTCTGAGAGCAAATGTTTTTTTCTAAAAACAGTTGGCAAACTTGAGAAGTGGAGACTGGTTACTTATAAGATTTTTGAGACATATTTAAAAGCAACAAGAATCTTTATATGTGTTGACTTCTAAACATGTGGCTCCTTGTTTTCAAAGCTAGTGCACCAGGAAATGTAGAATCTAGAAACTGACATGCCAGTTGCTCTTCGGTGTCGTGTCATGAGCCGAGTGTCTGACACCACAAAACAGTTAGTAAATAAAAGGAGAACTCTTACGTTGTGGCTACTTAACTGTTGCCCTAAAAATGGCATCTCACTCAGAAAATATATCTGAAATAACTTTACCAAACATAGTTTGTTCAGTTAATCTGAAAAGAGAGATTTTAACTGAGAGGGAGTGGAGGAAGCTATTGGAAAATTACAACTCATGTAACAGCTCAAGGGCTGTTAAAACACTTAAAACACAAGAATGTAGTAATAAAGGCTAAACTGCAGATATTTATTAATGGTACCTGTAAAAAAAATTGCAAAAAAATTATTTTTAATGTGCAGTTGCATCGTTGGGAGACAGAATAGTGAAATACTGGATTTGGGCTGAAAGGTAAGACTCACCCTCTCCTGCCTCTGGGCTCATCGGGGCCCCTGTGAGGTGGGTTGTCATTTCTGTATCGCCGTCCAATGTCATCAAGGTTATCCATAGAGCGAGCACGTGCTCGATCACTCATGTGACCTCCACCATGGCGTGGGTAGTCATCACGACGTTGCCCTTGCTGGGAAACGCTGCTGATGGTGCTCATGGCTTCGTCTCGGTCGTAAAGTGTGGGCATCGGTGGACGACCACCGCGTCCTCGAGGTTCCACGTTGTCATGCAGGGAGCTGACTGTGCTCATGTTTTCCACTAGAAAAAAAAAATAATAATAAAATACAGAGAAATATTGATGTGAAGTTTAGGTAGGAGTAAAGTATTATACAGGAATCACAGATTACATCTGAAGCTTTCCTTAAATTTACAAACGTAATAATTTCCACATAACCTTTCATGTGTACGTCATGTTATTTTTTAATGATAGGCTTTCCATAGTAACTTGAACCACTTTAAAAAAACAACAACAAAAAAGGGTTCAAATGTTATGACTATTGTACTTTAGTTTTGAGCAAAACTACAAAAAACTCAGGATTTTGAGTGTAAAGAAAAAATAAATCATGAAGTTGCTGAAAACTAATCTGAAACCAGAAGGTAAAATCAACACATGTAACTGTAACTTGATTTCTCAGAAAAAATGAAAGAGAGGGTGGAGAGTGTAAACCACAGCAGCCTGCACATTATGAGAATTTATGGCCTAATTATTATGTGAGAGCAATGAGAGCTTAATCAGATCTACAGTTGATTAAAAAAAAATCTAATGTATTTAGTTACTTTCACATTACTTAAATTTAAATTACTTTATTTATTGTATTTCTTTTTAAAACTTGATTCGTACTTTAAATTCACAAGACTATGTATGAGACTATATGTTTAATAGTTTAAAAGGCTTATTAGTATAAAGTAAGCCATGGCAGTCCATTAAATGTCAAAATTTACTTAGGTGGTTATTTTTAAGAATTGTTGACAAAAACTACATTTCATTTTACTTTTTCATTTTATGGACAGGTAAAATGTTCTCATAGATACAGATTTTTAATGCTCTCATATCATGGGAAAATAATAAATAGTAAACATGAATATTTTGGGTCATAACTCTTTCAGACACTGAACAATTGCAGTGAACTACTTCAGTAATATGTTGAACCCACCGGCAATGATTAAGTGACTCTTTGACAGAAACCTGATTTATATTTAGCGAGAGTAGGTTGTGGCACACCAGTATGACAAAACCACAGGAAGCCACTCACAACGGCTGTAGTTTGCAGGTCTGGAGGGGTCTAATGAGGCCAGCTCCTTTTCCATGTAGTAAATGGCCCGGGTTGCATTTCCATCTGGGTCCACCTGAATGCGATAACCACTACGGGCTGTGGAGAAAAAAAGGAGTATATTTATCGCTAAAGAACTAGAGCTATTTTTGAAACTTCTCTTAATCCTGAAAAAAAATAATAATATTGATTCGGGTTAGTCTTTCAGAAAAATGTCCATCATACTGCACATAAATAATTGTGACTTTTTCATTCTAATTTATGTACACCATTACAACAAGTAATACAGTAAGGACACATACTTTGTGTCAAAAACACATTTTTATACAGGTCTTGATGTGAGGGTTTCCAGCATAACGTGGCACTGTTTCATAATCAGTTTTTCTTCACTCTGTCATTTCTGATTAGTGCAGATTTGATTTACAATTTTAAAAATGTAAACCTTTGGATTTAACCTCCATCACCAATAGTGTTATGTAAATAGGTGGTATACAGAAAAAGATCAGCAAGAACAGAAATATATAGATAAAGAAATTAGCCATACCAGCTGTAACATTAAATCAAAAATTATATAACAGGCTGCAAAAAAATTAAACAAAATCACAAAATGAAATGTAATCTTTGTGAATGCATCTGGCTCCTCCATTGATGTTTGCCAGTTGTTTTTATAATTCCTTTTCTTTGACCTACATGATTTGCTGGTTTTGTTGCTAAATACTTTGAAGAACTGTTCAAAGAAATGATCCCCTAGTGTCAGAATGATTTCTGACACTAGGGGGCAGACATTATTTAAGTAAGAAAGGACATGTTTTTATGTAAATCAAATAGCTTTTCTTGAGAATTAATGTTTTAATAATTTATAGTTACCTAAATGCATTATTTTGGAATTAGGTGGAGGAAATTCTACCCAGTTTCCATTTAGTGGTTTCACAACTAAGCAAAGCCACTGGAAACATCAAGATGGAATTTCCATAATGCTGTAATAAGGAAGCTCCTCTTACAAAATAACCCAAACAATTCAAAGAGCTGGGCAAGAAAAAACACCCACCCCACATAAAAACCATGACACACTGAATGCTATTTTCCCTTAACTCACTGTGATCTCCTCCACTGTCCTGCAGCAAAGGCACATGAGACCCATGACCCACTGCAAAAAAAGAAAAACTTACTTAAAATTTACTTTGGTTCATGTCATTATGATGATTAAAACATCCACTATGTCACACTATTTGTTGTAAAGTTACCTGAACTGGCACCATCGTAATCGTGGCCGTAATTGCTTTGGGGTTGTCCAACTCCATTGTGAATGGGCAGCAGGGGCATGACGGACTGGTTACCTTGTGAGCCGCCGTACACAGGCTGAGCATACATGGCAGAATACATAGTGGGAGCATACTGACTGAGCACGCCTTTCTTTGCTGCTTTTCCTGCTTCATACACTGCAACAAAATGGGACAAAGAAGGTAACATTTGGAAACAAAGTAGTTGCATAGTTAAAGATTGTTCAAGGACAGAAAGCATAAAATCCAACCATGCAGAAGGGAAGCAAACAAAAAAAAACAATGCAGCAGTACTAAGAACTTCCACCATGTATGACCTTTAAATAGATTATCAGCATGTGGTTTGTAGGACTTTTAATTAAGAAAATTAAGAAGACAAAAACTTGCAACACATCCTCTCTTTGGCAGCACAGATTCTGGGGACAAAAATATCGAAATCATTCAAAACTAGAAATTGATAATACCTAAAAATAAACAAAAAAAAAACAACAGAAAATAATATTTGACAGGAAAACTTATAAGTGCACATCTGATAGACTTCTAATTAAATTAAAAATCTAATTTGCCAAATTGTGTTTAGTCGTGGAAGTTTTACTATACAATCAGACTCCAGGTGCGCAATTATTATCAAATGACATAATACTGTAAGTGTTACCTAAAAGCCTCTTGAATGTATTGCTTTAAAAACATATATACACATTCCCTTTAACCAAAAGGTACAAACAAATACTGTTTACGTTTTTATTTACAGAAAGTGTTCGACATTTCATTAACCTTTCAAAAGGAGAGATGCGTGGAACCAGGTCATTAAAAAAATTGCTAATTTCCACTTGCAGGGACTGCAAGTACGACTAAGAGGTCAAGAATTAGCAAAAAGCCAGTAAAATAATCAACTAAAAGCATGTCTGATAATTCATTATTTAGGTCTCACTAGAACCAAATATTAACTAGATAAAATCTTCATTCTTTTTCTACTTGATACTTACATGCTCGCGGACAGCAGCAGCGGTCTGGGCAGCAGGGGCAGCTGATGAGGCAGCAGCAGGTGTGAGGGCAACACTGGCACCAGCAGATCCCGATGAGAAGAAGGAGCAAAAAGAAGCCCAAAACTACCAGAAGAACCAGTAGCCAGTCTGTGTGTATCAAAGAGAGACACATATGATATCATAATGTTGAAGGTTTTACAGTCTGTCTCTACTCCAGAAAAAAAGCACACTACACTACCCATGAACCCAAAACGTACTTGTCGGTAGCCAAACACATTTGTTTGTAGGTAGAAATGTGCACGTACTACAAACAAAGCAGGAAAAAATTAATCGGATAAAAAAGTAAAAGAACTGAAATTTTTGTTCCCAAAGACATTGTATTAATTATCTATGCAGAACAGCAAAGAAGAAAGTCTGTGTTGTGAAAAGCCATGTTTGTGCTTAAAAACAATAAAAAAATTAAACATATCGGCCCTAACATGTTAATGTGAACATGTTTAAGGACATGTCAAACTAGTAAATCCAGATTATTCTGCATGTTTGTTCAGGCAGCCCATAACACAGACAGAGGGAACACTGAGGATGAAAAAACAAAACAAAAACCTGCACACAAATTAAGAAATATACACAGAGTTGTTTTTGTTGTTCAGCGATTAAATTTATATTGCAACTGAAATGAAATAAAACAATGCAGTTCAGAAAATATAAAGATATATAAAAAAGAAGATGAGAGGAACGCCTCAATGTGATGTGTATTTGTCTACATCAGGACTTTTAGAAGTGCACTGTCTCTCAAAACATGACAGAGTACTTGGTAATTGTTCTCACAATTTTAAATTAAAACTGTTTAGAGTTGAGTATTTTTCATTTTATTTAAGGAGCTCAAAGTCCCTCGGTAAAGCAGTCAGAGGCCAGAGTCATCCCATCTATAGAATGAAACCTAATGCACCCAATATCCCCTTCTCCTCTCACACAAGGGTATTGTACTACCTTCCATAACCAGTAAGTCAATGCCAGGCAGGAGGTCAGTAGTATTAGTCTTTCTCTCTGTGAAAGACAGATAAAGCTGCAATTACTTTAGGGTGGTATCTAACTCTGCTGCTTAATCAAGTTTGTGGAAAATATCTTCTTGACCACAAAATCCCAAAATAGTTCAGTAACTTGCACATTAAGCGTTGCTCACAGTGCTTTTGGTATGTTTTTTTTTTACCGTTATATTTCTGAATGTGTAATAATTTTTGTGAATGGGAGCAGAAATGAGAAAAGAGATGGTGAGAAAAGAAAAAATAATAATCAGGAAACATAGACATAAAATGAAGTAATTAAAATAGAAAAACTTACCAAGCACAATTAATTCAGTGAATTCTTCATTAGTCCCTGAAATATCCTTGGATGATACCACGGTGCAGTAGTAAACACCACTTTCCCCCCAATGAGTTTCAGAGATTTGTAGGTCAGCCTCTGTGAGGGAGAATTTATTTAAATTATTTACTATTATTATAATTCAATTTCATCTTTATGGCAGTACTTTCATATTTGAAGCTAGGGAACGTCCAAAATTACCAAATTCACATTATGATTTAATGAGATTTTCTTGCACTTGTCAAGTGATGTCAGTTCATTTTCAAGGAAAAAATAAATAAAAAACCTTTAAGTACAAAGCTAATCTACCCAAGTTGCCCATTTTGATCCTGCAGTGACTTGTACCATCTTGCTGTGAAATTTGCTTTGACAGGTTGTACAAAAAAATTATTCATACTGAACACCTTCCACAATAATTTGAAGCATTTATAAAGGAATAAAAAACCTGAAAATAAATGAGTTTGTTTTCCTTCTGGGACTTATCAAGTTTTATTAGTACTGCATGACTTTCATTTTCCTGCAGTATGAAGACAGCATGGCACAATGTCCACAATAAAACATGGACCACGCTGTGATTTCAACCAGAGCTTCTTGCTGCAAAGCAACAGTGCTAACAACTTTACAATTCAATGTTGTTTATGGATTTCGAAACAGTTATGATATAACATAACCCCATCCTCATCACCACAGAAGTGGTGAACAAGACATTACATTTTTAATTGTTATTTTGCTAGAACATATCAAATTTCCAGTGGTGCCTTTGATGATAAAATAAAAAATAAAAAGGTAAAAAGTCAAAGAAAATATAAAAAGTACAAAGGATACATTAAAATGATAGTGAAACATACTTTTTTACTAAATGAGGCAGATATCAACAAGATTTCTCACAAAAATATGATCCAAATCCTTATAAAAACAAGCACCACATGATTATACAAGTAAACCTTACATGTGCATTAAGTAAGATTTATTTTGTTTCTTTTAATACTATATTCACATAATTGTATGTAGTGCAGCACAGAAAAGCAACTTTTAAAAATACACAAGGGTTTGTCTAATGAGCATCAGCGTGCTGAGAGCAACAACCCAGCACCAATGATTTATACAAAAATTCAAAACTTCCCTTAACACAAGTACAACAGATATATCCAATTAATAAGTAGGGCTATTTCTTCAGGTAGCCAGTGTGCCAATAGCAGTTTTAAAAAAAAGACTTAGCTTAATTAGAGGAACATGATGAATACTTCAGCTTCAGATGCCGTCTTAAAATGTTATTTTTGTACTGAAGTTTCTCAACTCTACCTCACAAAATTGTTTTTACTTGCTCTGAAATTATAATTTTTGTACTTTATTTTTTAAAAAAAACGTACAGAAATCATGTTAGCATTTTTTAGAATGACTTGTATTCATATTTTTGAACCCATCACTTTGAAAGGCAGATCTACATGAAATGTCTGATATTAAATTATACAAAGCTATGACAAATCTGCTGTATAACAGTAAAAAAAAAAACAAAAAAAACTGAAACAGAAAATATTTTAATGATTTGAGTGTGTAAAATGAGTGTGATTTGTTGACATCAATGTTTACTGCAGAAACTCAAAATTTTAGGAAACCTATTTCTAAAACCAGTTCATCTGTCAAAATATATATTTTTTTATCATATTGCATTTAACCCTTAGTAAAGATTTATCCAGTAGAGTTTATTAACTTACTGTTTATAATGTTGATCTTGCGAGCTGCGTATTCTTTGCCCAGTACAACGGAATCGCCCTCCTTAACTGCCACAACGCGGATTGTTCTGTCTTTGTCAGGACAGTTGTTGCTGGGGTTAATGTTGGTCTGAGAGGTGGCGGTATTCGTACTGCTGGAGCCAAGTGCCACTTGGATGGGGTCCTGGCAGAAGGATTTGTACTTCCATGTGACAATAGGATGGTCAGTGGCACTCGTTGTGTACTCACAATTGAGTGTGACAGGTTGGAAGAGCATGACAATGTACCTCTTGGTAGGACAGGTAACCTGTATAGCCAAAGTAGACTCTGGAAAGGTTTAGAAAATATTATAAGTTAATAAAAAAGTCTACTACTGTCAAAATATTACATTGCTTTTGCAAACTTGACCATGGAAATCACTGCAGTATGCAATAGTCAAGGTGTGGTGCATAAACAATGTTTCTTCATAGTATCACTCATGGAGTGGGCAAGTTGAGTCACAGCCATACGTGATTCTTTCAGGCGGACCCACATTAGTTATGTCCCACTGATGCCCATTCCCTTGATATATTATGAAGCTGAGGAGTCAAAATAAAAGCTTTTGCCATTCTGATGTTTAGTAAAAGCATCTTTGTCCACATAAATGAATTGGGGCATTTAAATATCTACTCCAGTGTGCTAACCCCATTTTCACAGGCCTGTAAGGCTTAACAAGAGGAACATCGCTTCGAAGATTAAAATGAGGATTCAATCCGGCTTCTAAATAAGTTGAAATGCAAGCAATAGCTGACTCTACTTACAAAATTTTACTTTAATATATTTCATGTGGAAATATTACATTTTTATTAGGCTTAACGGGGCAAAGTTTCAGAGTCAAAATCACAAATTAGACAATATTTTTTTCTACAATTACCCACAAAATATGACGCATACTCTTTGGAAATAGAATTACAATGTTCCGTCACAGAGCAACAGAGAAACGAAAAGGGAACCAAAGGCTTTAGTATTAAATTCGAACCCTTTGAATAACTTTCTGGATTAAATACATTATTTTACAATCTGCAACAAATAACCGTAACAACCCAGAAAACTATTTGTTACTCTGTAGGCCAACAGTTAGTTATTTTGTACAGAGGCGCAGGAAAACACAACGGATTTCACGGAAGGGCCCACCCTGTCTGAACGAAAAACAGGCCAACTCACCTGTCGCCATTAAAACGGCGACGAAGACCGTCCAAAACATATTTGATTCTCGTCCCTCGATGACTTAGTTAAAATAATCTAAATACAAATTCAAAGTAATTTTAAAACAAACAAATAATACTGCAGAAACACGTATTTTAATCTCAGCCAGGCAGCGCCCACTCCATTTTGAACGCCCTGCTGGCGAAGAGGAGGCACCTGAATGCTTCACATTACAAAAACAGTCAACAGGTAAATGTTCAGACATGTTGCGAAACACAGGGGGGTATCCAATTTGTTTTCCTTGTTTTTCTTTCTGATGTGTGTATACTTATCACCAAAATCTGGATTGGGAGCTTTAAAGTCGTGTGAACTGTGTCATTTCACTTCATAATTTCACTACAGTAAAAATATATAGCCAGAAAAATATAGTTTCACAAGTTTCTCCTACCCGGAACTAGTTGGTACGATCCAGGCACAGCCATCAAAGTTGAGGTTTGTCAATGTTTCACTCGGTGGTTTCGGCCTGTTGATAACAGTGTTATTTTTCATATCGCTCAGTGAAACCTTGCTACTCTGCAATATTCAGAATAAGTGTGCATCAAATATGGTGTATTATGTAAAGAAATCCTTAAAGCTGTGCCTTATAGTCAAACATCCGAAAACAGTTTTTGTCGTGGCTGACATTCTGTAAATGTACCAGTAGAAAAGGAAGATTCGCTTACAGTTCCCCCCCCCTATCAAGATGAGGTAGGGCAGGGCGGCTGCCCCGAAAGGAACCTAGACTGCGTGTAATGAGTAAATACAGGCGCTTCATAGATTGAAAACCCACTGAAAATCTTATCAGATTTTTAATAGTCCATAATCTAAATTCCGTAATTCAGATCAAAAACGTAACTTCAATTATTTTTGACACATGGTCATATAAAAAATGTGAAAATGTGAATATCGCATAAAATCAATAAAAAAAAAGACTTTGAAAACAAGTGTCACTTTCTTACAGTTTAATTTTAGCTTTGTATAGCAATAAGTCAATCATTAAAATAAACAGAAATACTTGAAATATATCACCTATAAATATCATGAGTCATGTTTGAAATAAATTACTATAGATAGATAGATAGATAGATAGATAGATAGATAGATAGATAGATAGATAGATAGATAGATAGATAGATAGATAG
>CAEFZY010021647.1:0-20067 GCA_903066815.1 Brachyrhaphis roseni | reverse complement strand
CCAGTTGCTACCGGTGTTGGGCCCTGGATTCTGCCCAAATCGTGCTGCCTGGTCGTTGGACTATTTTTTGTGTATCTGCCTAATTAGTTTTTTTCATTAAATCATCATTCATCCTACCTGGGTTTCCAGCGTCTGCCTCACCACCTCACCCACACCTTATGACAAGTTGCTCCTTTTGCTTTACTTAAAGGAGACCTGGAGAGGATTGTAATGACTTTCAAGACAGGCATAGTCAAAGTCCTTCATTTCCTTTAAACCTCAGAGTGTTTTATTATTTCATGAATTATTTTTTAAGGTGATTGATTTTATCTTGACATATCAGAGGGAAGGGGGTATATATTTAATGCATTGTGTATTTTCTATGAAGGATGAAAAGTAAAACTTAACTCAGAAATGTAAAATATTGAAACTGAATCATTTTCAGCAGCTCTGAGCAACACCAGGACGTTTGGCTTTGGTGTAATGGGTTTATATTGGCCTGCTGGTTGCAGTTGTTTCTCTCCGTCTGCGCAGTGAGAACGGCTTTCTGACATCTTAATTGCCAGAATATGAGCCTTTCTGATCTAATGCGGTCTTATCGGCTTCCTCTGCTCTCTGGAAGCTGCAGGGCCTGAAACTCTGATTGTCTCCATGACAGATATGATCAGCATTAATGCTATCATTAATCACAGGCTTAGTAATGGAATGCTAATGCTTCCAAACACACACACATATTTATGCTAGTAGGTGAGTCCTGTGGGGTTCTGCACAGCGGCCCAGTTGGTTCTGATTCTGTATGTGAGGCAGAACCGGGTCTGACCGAAGCCAGAGAGTCGGAGCGGAAACAGTCTGGGGGAAAACCAGAGGAATGTTTAGGAGACGAGAAAAATCAAAAACCTGTTGGAAACGTAAACATCAACATGTGAGTCCAAAACTCCAGGATTATTTCAGATTATAATTATTAAACATCATTATTGGGACAGAAATAAAAAATAAAAAGCAGCCGATGCAGCTTTTACTCAACTGGAGAAAGTTTTGGCTTCCAGTGAAATATTGATGAAATGATTCATTCTGAATGGATTCATTCACCAGGAGACTAACAGCAACAAAGGGCTGGGTACCATCTGCGTAACTATGGAAACGGATGGATGGATGAACAGATGGATGTTAGATTCTCTCCACCAGTCAGAAAAGCAGGAAGTGTTTCCTGAACTGGTTCTTTTCCTGAACTGATTCTTTTCCTGAACTGGTTCCTCTGGTTTGAGCCAATCAGGTTTCATTTCCTGCTTCGTTAGCCGTTAGCAGCTCGTTAATAAAAACTAATTAATCTGATGGAAAAGCTCGTTATGGAGGAAGCGTTTCCAGTCAGGCTGGACTGGGAACAGTGGGACGCCCTGATGGTTTTATATGGTTCATTCTGGGTTTGTGGAGCGGATCAGAGCACCAGTGCAACCAGATCAGTGGGAGAACTGGGAAAGCTTATCCATCCCAGTAACAAACCTGCTGCTGATTTATGGCTTTTAATTTTTAATTTAAAATGTTTGAGCTGCTTCCTCTGCAAAGACTTTGATTCTCATTTAATCGCAAGACTAATCCATTAATCTATCAGTTAGTCTGTCGATTAATTGGATAAAACGATTAGCATATTCCGCACAATTTCCATCTAGTCTTTTTTTTTAAAATAAATTATTAAAAATACATTAAAAGATGCACACAAATATTTTTTTTAAATCAGAAAATAAAGATGTTAAAGCTTAAAGTGCAGCATTCCTTGAGTGAAAACTTATTTCCAACATCAACATGTGAAAAACTCATCAGTTCAGCGAAGCTAAAGGTGCTTAAAAGATTTTTTTTTCAGGATGTTAGCAGGTAAAACTAAAAATATGTTTTATACAGTTATGGCTTTGTGTTGTTCTTTCAGAAAATTGCCCGTTTTTTACTTTGCATACTCATGTTAACAATTATTCATTTACTAAATCACTTGACAGTTATTCCAATAATTGATTAATCATGATTAATCATTTCAGCTGATTGGCGGTTCTGCTGTCTTTGCCTCTTCTTTGCCTCCTCCAGCAGAAACGTCTGGTTCAGATTTCATGCTGGTCTTTGTAATGTAAAACAAAGTTTCTTTTTTCTCCAACAGAGCGATTCCAGCTCTTCGTCTACCTGGAAGCTGAAGTTTGTTTCTTCTTCTGAAGTCTGTCTGGGTGGATAACATCGGCCTTCAGGTGTGGGACCCTCAGGAATACGGCTGTGATGTCTAAACTCTGGCATTTCTTCTCCCTCGGTAATACTCAGAGTTTATTCTGCAGATTCTCGCAGACGGATCAGATCGTAAGAAACTTCTCCTCCTCGACGTTTTCCCAGAGGAGACATGATGCAGACGTTGGTCTCAATGTGACCTACTTGTTTCTGAAGGTGGAACAGTCGCGACAAATAAATATGAAAAATCCATGAAAACAAGGAAAAAGAGAAAACAGATGAGAAAAAACTGAAACCAGATTTTATTTAATTGTTTTTACTTTCATGAATGGAGATAATTTTAGGGACAAATAACTGCATGATTTACAAGAAAAACAATAATAGTAGCTTGATTTGTTTCTAATCCATAGTAGTTAAATTAATTGGATTAATTAATCAATGATTAATCAATTATTGAAATAAATGTCAACTGATTTAGCGATTGATTAATTGTTAATTTTAGTATACAGACTCGAAAATATGCCATTTCCTGAACAAACAGCACAATCAGTACGATGTTTTAGATTTAGTTTTTTATCCAAAAACATTCATAAATCTAAAAAAAAATTGTTAGTTGGTTAAATACATATTTTGCTTCAAACTAAATATTTAGTTCCAAACTGTGACGTTTAAAAAATGAATAACTTGGTGAAAAATGAACCCATATTTTCTCTTTTCACAGACTAACTAACCCAAATTATCGCTGTTATTTTTACTCTTTCTAACTAAAAACTTCATCCCAGAAATCTGGTCTGAATTCATTCCACATTCAGCTTTAGCTGAACAGATGTCGAGGCAGCAATAACTTCCTGTTTGGACTAATGATGCGTGTTGAGATAAATAGATAGAGGCTTGGAAATGATGACAAAGAGTTGCAGCTAAACTCTTGTCTCCGGCAGCCGAGCATATGTTCAGCCGCACTTCAGATGCAATATTGACTCAGTTGGAGTTTAGGGAATTAGCGGCTGCCTCACAGCACTCAGCTGGAAAATGACTCGCTGATGTTTCATAATGAAAACTCAGACGCACGTAGGGACAGGAGAAGTGATTGATTCGCTTGCTGATAGCTCACATCGTATCCTTATTTTTTCTCTTTCACTCAACATAATCAGGAATGTGAGCGATGGCGGCGGCTGCGTTCTCTGCTAACGTGTGACACAAATGGAAGCAGAGCTACACATGTAGCCGAGGATTCTCACCTCCACACAATAGCTTTTAATGAAATGAGCCGAGAGCGGCAGCAGGCATGTACAGCATGTATAGGGACGTAAATCTATTAGTTCAGATGAAATCCCTTTTCATTCCTGCCTGCCAGTGGGATGCATTCGTTGAATCCAATGAGCAGATATTGATTCTGGGGTTATTTTCTCCTTACGACGCCTGATTGTTCCAGGAATGAAAAATATTCGCAGCGCTGCGAAATCCAGAGAGACAAAGATAATAAATTCTTTGTGTGGCAACAACAGATTTTATTTGTAAAGGTGAACCTGAGCTGCATTTCAAGCGCTCGGTGTTTCGTCCTGAAGGACGTTGTGCTGCAGGAAAGTTCTCCAGGTTCTGGAAAGAGTTCAGATGAAGTTGATAAGATCTCAGTCTGCACTCAGTTTGTGAAAAGATCTTGTTCTATAGCTGCGAGGAGAAATCAGATGGTTTCTTCTGAACACTGTTCAGTCGTGTATTTATGAGTTTTTATGGTTGTTCTTTAAGCATTTCTGAGGTCAGACACTGATGTTGGATGAGAAGACCAGGCTCACAAGCTAATCTCTAATTCATCTCAGTTTCAGCCTTACATGAGTTTATAGACGTGTTGCATCATGACATAATGCGTTCAGTGTCCTGCCCCCATATTCCTGTTCACCAATGATGACTAGCATTAGCATTAGCTGTCAAGTTGTTAACATAACGATCTAAATCTTAAACATGAGCATAATGTATAAGAGAAAAAGTTTGCTACTAATTGTCAACACTATGACAACTAGATAACAAGGTCAGGAAAAAGTTTTAAGAAAAAAAACACTGTTAGCTTAGCTAATAGCTAATCTATCACAGCAATCACTTATTAATAATTGCAAAATAAACATCAAGCCTAAAAACATAAAACTGCAGTGGAGCTGTTGTCAGTCGGTAGCTATGGCAACGAGTCTGCATATGTTGAACCTGCAGGACGGCGGCTCTGGAGGACCAGGACCACCGACTACAGACCTCGCTTTGCTCACTGAAGCTTCATCGTGTTGGAACAAAAAAGTACCAACTACAAACTCTGTTGTTGTTTGAAATTGTCCAAAATGTTTTGGATTCTTTCACTGGAACTAAACTCAAAAAACTGAACTTAAAACAAAAAGCCCGCCTCGCACCATAATCATCCCTCCACCAAACTTTCTGCTACACATAACACAGTCAGGCAGACGCTGTTCTCCTGGAAACATGATTATGTTTGTCTTATGTTTTCTGAGTGCTCTGCTAATCACCTCCTTTGCTTTTGCTGCTCCTCTTTAAGTCTCTGTGCTCTTTGGTGCTGCTCTGCTCTGCCTCCTTTTCAACTCCTCTGAGGTTCATTTCAGCTTTTCAGACGCTAATCAGCTGCTCCCAGTTGCAAAAACAATCAATGTGTTGCCATGGATACACGTCCTAACAACTGCATCGCAGAAATGACCAATCGGATTCATTTTCTTCATCCAATTAATCGATTACTAAAATAATTGATAGCTTCAGTCCTAGTCTCATCACGCTACGCCTCAACTAATAAACAAAAGCTGCCACCATTAATCACCAAATTACATTTCTAACTCCTTACATGTCAGATCCAGAAATGATTCTGCAGGTCGAGTTAGAGAAGCTGAATCCTGTTTAAGGTAAAATATAAGTAAAAGTTTCCACTGCAGCAGCTTAAAAATAGTCAAACAACTTGATGCGACTGGTGCTTTGGAACAAAACGTACCCAAACTGCTTTAAACTTCAGCGCTTCACCCAGAGCAGATAATCTCATATCAGAGCTTCTGCTTTCCTGCTCACTTATCACCAGCGCATTATGGCAGGAAGTGCACTCACACCATCTCCATATTTCACATCAGAGCCGCCGCTCAGCAGGCGGCCACTCGCAGACTGATGGGTGCTTCGGCGCTGCCGAAGAGCTCAGGAAGGAGCGAAGCCGATAGGTGGAGAGGCTCTGAGTGCCGGCAGGAAATGGACACCAGAACGCTGATTTCCTCTGGGAAGCTTCAGCGGCGCTGAGTGCTGCTCTGACAAAAACACTGCGGGGAGCCGCTGGGTTTCTGAGCGACAACATTCAGGCAGATGCTTGGTTTTAAAAATGAAACTGTTTATTTTCTAAATTGTGAGTGAGATGAATGTGACGTGGTGTTTTTTAGGGTCCAAGACCAACGATCAGGTCATTCTGGACTCAAACTTCCTACAGTTCAAGCAGGGTGTGTAACAAGAAGCTATGCTAACGTGCAATGTAAGCTAAAACAGGAGCTATGCTAAAACAGAAACTTAGTTTATGCTAAAATAATAATAAAAAGTCCAAAATCAGAGAGAGAGATTTCTGCTAAAATGGACTTTATGCTAAAGCTAAAATGTAGACTATGCTTAACTAAAGCTAAAACAGTAATTTTACTGTTTTGTAATTAATGGGAATTGATTACAAAACAGAATTTATGCTAAAACTGAGATTTATGCTAAACTGCAAGCTGAGCAGTTTGTTAGAAATGACATTTACATTAAAATTGAGACAAGATTAAACAGATGCTACGCTAAAGCGAAAGTTTATGTTTAAACAGAAATCACACTAATTCTCCATTTATCATAATTTGTTGAGCTTTAAAGTCTATAAATGTTGCATAAACCCAGGAATGGCTCATCATCTCCAGTTTCTCCTTCTGTATGTTGTCAGAATGAAGGTTTGCTATATAAATAGAGGAGCTTCACTCTGCAGCAGGAGTCTGTCGGTGCGGGTAAAAATGTTCTGTCAGCCGTAATCTGGGCCATCTCGCCTTTCCTGTGGGAGGATCTTCTCTCTGCTCAACTCGTCTTTTGTCCTGGGAGAATCAGAGGCGCAGCCCTGCAGGCCGTTAGCATCTGTAAAAACTCATCTCTGTCCAGATGCAATCAGCACAACAATCTTGTTTCTGCTCCACGCTGCCTTTAGTTCAGGTGGGAAGTCATATCGCAGATTTTCCACCAGAATTAAACCTCAGATCGTTCTTTCTCTCGCCGTGAAATGATAGTGTTTATTTTTTAATAATAAATTAGTTTTACCTGCATGACTTGCTTGGTGTCACTTCTCTAAATTTCCACGCCCAAACATTCCTCTGTGTGGCAGAAATGTAAGACAAACCAAATGATAAAATATTTCATTATTAATGCTGATGCTGTGTAAACTCCTGATTTCCTCCTGCCTCTCGTTTTCCTCTGATTTTTCAACGTTTTCATGAATTTCTAATCAGAAAAAGACTCAGTAGTTACAGGTAGAAAACAACCAACATGGATGAATCCTGCAAACTACAACAATAACCACATTTATCTCCTCTTTTATTAAAGTTAAAGAACTTTTTTATTTTAATTACTATCAATAAGTGTAAACCGACACGTTCCAATTTCGGTGCTGTTGTGATCATTTTGGTGGAAATTTAAGCTACCAGAAAAAAACTTTCCAGTTTAAACAATAATAATGAATCAGTAGTTAATCACATTTTCACTCAAAGTCTTTTTAAGTTCCTGTTCACCAACTTTTCACATCTAGAAATGATTTTTTTCTTCTTTGCAATGTGAATTTAAAAAGTTTAATTTGTTATTCATCTGACCAGATCAGCAGATTTTATTGTGCCGCTTAAAATCCTCGTAAAATACAATCATTACTGGTATTTGTGGTTTTAAGTAATAAAAAGTGGAAAATTTCAAGGGCTGTGAATATTTTTGCAAGGAACAAATAAAGAATAAATTAGAATATTAAGGAAAATTCTATTTATTTAGGAACTTTATCATTAAATAAAATATTATTCCACATTTTATTACATAAAATTGATGTAAGCATTTTTCCCAGTTAATTATGATTTTCTGCTTATATTTTATGAAAATGTGACATTTAAAATTAAAGGATTTAAAACAACTTGCAGCCTGTTGGAAACCAGGTTAGCGGTTAGCAGAGAGGCAAACTGCGCTAATGATGCTAATTGCTAATGAAAGTTGTTAAAAACATAATTTGTTACTTGATTAAACAGAAAACTCTTTATTTATTGATGTTTTTGATGATACCTCATTCACACAGGAAGTGATGTCACTGCCGGACAGAAAGCCTCATTACTTACGCTATTATCAAGTAATTTTACATTTTATAAACTTTTAAAATCAGATTAACCAGCTCAAAACAATCTGAATAAGAAGAAGGACATGAAATTATTATTTTGACGCATGCTATTTAAATATGAATCTTCTAAATATCAATATAACTGAAGCTAGCCGGCCTCGTTAAAGTTAGCTCAGAACCAAAAATAAAAGAAAGAGCTTTGATTCTGAAAAAGAACACAGCCATCAGGTAATTAAATTACATGTCACAATTGAATCATAAATATTGACTATTTAATAGGAATAGTTAAATCTGAGTCTTTGTGCACTTAGAGGCAAACAGGAAGGCGCTAAAGCTACGTAGCATCCACACTTCCTTCCCAGCCTCCATCTTTTTCTGCTAAGAAACTTTTAATAGAAATAAAAAATGTTAAAACTGAAAGTAGAAGAAATTTTAAATGAAAAAGTCGGCTGATGCAGGTTCTCTGTGGAGCGTTTGTCGTGAAACATTTTCCTAAAGTGTGACAGTTGTTTTTTCTCCCTCCTGATATCAGGGCGCTGCTCCGGCAGCAGCTGATGACACTCAATCAACCGGCAGTCAGAAGTTAATGGCAGCCAATTTCTGCTCTCCAAGACTCATTTAAAAGCCTTGAAGAGCAGCAAATTGCATGTAATGAGTGGTATGGCAGTTCCTGGCTCTCTTCAGCTTTCCCAGTGATTGATGGTTATTCGTCCCTCACCCCCAGGATGGATTAAACCACATCATGTGGAGTCATTTCTCTATCTCCTCTTTGGCACAAGTTGGGCTGATTGTTTTTAATAACTACAGAGAGAGCTGCTCCCAATGAAACTGTCAGGTTAGGTACCCTGAGATTGTTTTTAATTTGCCTCATGTTAAAAGTGCCAACCTTGAATACCTATAAAAGGTTGGCACTTTTAAATGTGTACGTGTACATTTTTAATATATTTATCTCCTATTGTATATATTTGTTAGGGACTATAACGTATTAATTTAGATTAATTATGTAGATTTTAACGTGCTAATTATCGTTCTTTTTTTTTTTTTTTTTACATACAAAAGTTCCGGCCTGGAACCTTTGTATTCGTGCGTTTCTGGTACGCCCGTAATTCTGACGCAATGCTACAACATCAGCTAACCCCTATGGATGAGAAAGACTCTTCTATTTGTCACTGGGTGTCGATTTGAGCTTCAAAAACGATCTAATAATTCGCTTAAAAAGACAATTGTTGCGTTCAAGTTGTGTTAAAAGCAGTTAACTTATCAGCGACGCTATTTAAACCTACATTAGCAACTCATGCTAACATGTAGCAGCAGCACAGACATCCACATTTCCATAGAAGTTCCTGAAACACTGAATATAACTTTACGCCAATCTGATGATTTAATAACATTTTAAAACAATAAATGTTTGTTATTGAGCTGATTTGTCTATTCAATAATTTAATTTAAAAATGTTGCTTATTTTTAATAAATTAACTTGGATTAAAAATTTTAATCAAATCCCAATTCTACTATTTATATTTAGCTGCTTGTTACACAAACCTATTATATCCTGATTGCAGCCAGAAGGTGTTGTGATTTTTAAACATTGACCCAGGATTTCTGGACTTTATAGTTGCTTTTTTTATTCTTGATATTGTTTTAACATATTTATACTTATAATTGTGTAACCATTGTAAAAAAAAAAAAAAAATGGCAGGTTTAGCAAATTTTTCATGTAACCATTTACATTTATTTTATTTAATATTGCTTAAATATAAAATGCAAAACTTAACTATACAAGTTTTGCATTTTATATAGTTTATATAGTTTATATATTATCATATAAACTAAACTAGGTTTTTATAACTATATATATAAACCTATATAGTTAGGTTTATATATACCGGTATGTATAGTTTGTTATTTTTTCATCAAATGGAAAAATACTCGAACTAATGATTAATGGATTACTAAATTAGTTCATGACTGTTTTAATAATTGATTAATCATGATTAATTGTTTCAG
The DNA here is from genome assembly GCA_903066815.1 of Brachyrhaphis roseni. Lineage (NCBI taxonomy): Eukaryota > Metazoa > Chordata > Actinopteri > Cyprinodontiformes > Poeciliidae > Brachyrhaphis > Brachyrhaphis roseni. The sequence goes on along the minus strand of CAEFZY010021647.1, from coordinate 10,535 downwards.
CCCTAATATGTATATATTTCTTATTATTTTTAATATTGTATTTGTTTTATTTTAATTCATTTATTTAGATTTTATTGTTTGCAGCAAAAGTAATCAGAGCTTTCATATTTTTTTTATGAAACTTAATCTTGTTTTTAGCTGATATTTTATTAGCTTATTTAATTCAGTTGAATTTCTTAATTACTTGTATTGATATTGGAAGGTTTTATTTGTTTTTAAATTAAAACAGGTCTCTCTTCTAAATTAGATCTTGGATCTAAATGAGACAACCAGCGTAAACAAAGGTCATCATATGAAATGCTGATTTATTTTTGGTTGATTCTCCAGATAACTTTGGGTTAGCCAAACCACGACGTGATTCCAGTATTAAACCAGAAAATTTTTTAAACTCATTTCTTCTCTTCCAGAATTATGTTGCGGTCAGATGGGACAACGGCCAAGCGGGCCAGGTGTGAAGCACGGTGGTGGACGCATCATGCTGCTTCAGGTAAACCGCTGAGACTCAGTTGGCTGCTCCAACACAAACACACATCCAAACTTGTTCTAAACTGGATAAAACAGGCCAGCAGTTGGATTAAACTCAATTTAACGTTTAATTTCTGTTGGTTCTGGTCAAAAAACTGTGATGTTTTTAACATTGGCGCCTCAGACGAGTGGAGAAACTTCTCACTGCAGCTGTTTGTGTTAGGGACCCTTCATGTCCTGTAACCTCTTCATCTTCAGACATAAAACTGTGATTTTTCTGCCGGTGAAGAGTCTCGACCTCGTCACGCGCTCTGATATTTCTGAGTTGGCCGCTGCTTTGTTATTGTGCCTGCAGAGGCCAAACCGAGTGAAAATATGTTGGGGCGCAGCTCCCACACGCAGAGCTTCAGTGGGAAATCACAGCCGTGACCTTTCAGTTTCCTCACTGTTGACAAAAAAAACAGCGGTGCTGAAGTCTCTGCGATGACGAAAGGACTGTGAAACGCTTTCAGAAAATCCATGTGGGTAAAAAAAGGACAAAAAAATCAAAAAGGACCCCTGACAAAGTGGGAATAAAGGAGAGTGCTTTCTTACAAGCCTCACATGAAGCTTCAGCAGCTTTTACTGAGCTCTGGTTTTGGAAACAGTTTGGTGATTCATTTTTAGCCACAGCTAACACAGACAAATGCAGATAGGAGCAGGAGTTAAAGCCATGAGGAGAAAAAAATCTTATTACCAAATCAATACACAGTCAACCAGAAACTATTTCACAGTAATTTGTCTGTTTTAAGCCACAAAAGGAGCTGGAACTGCTAATGTATCACATAGATTCTCCTATAAACAGGAAAATAATAATAAAGTCTCCCTGCAAGAGATTGAATTGGGTAAACAAACACTATATTACCAAACCTGGAAGTTATAAAAGCAGGGATTACTGAGATGTTTAACATTAGAGACATCTGAGATTAAAAATGCTAATTTTGAGGTTTTAATTGTGTCCGTTTTAAAGTTCTCAGTGGAAGTCTTGATGCTCATTTCAGATCTTTCTGTTTTTTGCTTGTTTGTTCTGCTGCTAAATAATTGCGTCTGCAATCAGATTTCTGTGCGAACAGTTTACGACAAAAGCAACCTGCATGCGTAGAGGAAGAACGTTGATGTCGCACAGCAGCGCTCAGTTTGCAAAATATATAATAGACGTCACTGTTTATTAATCAGTTTTAAAGTTTTTGTGCAACAGGAACGTCCAAAATGTCGACTCTGCTTCAGCTTTACCACGTCTGGCTTCTTCTGGTGCAGAATTATGACGCATGTCTCACAATAAGATCTGACAAAATGCGACATGACAGTTCAGACTGCAGATACTTAACAATCAGATGTTTATGAGTTGGTTCTAGTTGGAAGTGGCACAAATCAGATTGTTTGGGGGATAAAATGATCAGAACTGACTGCAGTGAAAAAGTCGAAAATGTATTTGGGTCTCATTCGCCTGATGAGGCGACAATCATTGAAGTGAGAATAATTTAGCGCCAGGAGAAGCCAAATGCGGTAAAACAATGGCTGACCTTAGTTTAATTGATAGTATGAATAATTATGCAGAAATTCAAATTTCAGCTAAATGAATCTGAACGTGACCAGCGACAGTCAAGAAGAGTCTGACCACTTGAGTGAGACATTAATCTGACAGTCATCAGCATATAAATGAAATAAAATCTTATGTTTCTGTAAAAGTGGCAAAAGGTTCAGGGAAAACGAGCCGAGAATAGAACCCTGTGGTTCACCACGTGGCTTTATCTTCTACTTTTTATGATAATTATGTTGTAATTTTCCTTTCTTTGTATTTATTGCTTGTCTTGATTGTATTTTTTGTATTTATTGACAAAATTAGTATATTTAAGTCATTTCAATCGTGCTGTATGACGTCGTGTAATTTCGTCTATTTGTTTTTAGCTACAGAAATTGATCTTTGTTCAACATGAATCCATTTTCTACTTTCTAGAATAACTAGTTTGTTTCATATCTCAGTTTTATATCAGTTCTGCTGGTTGGAGGCTTTCCTTCGGGACAAACGGGACTCTGAGTTAAAGTGAGGAGTAAAATGCTGAAGTTACCAGTAAATGGCCTCTTCGTTAAAGGTCAAAACAAAAAAAGATGCAGCTCACATTTATCTGCTCCAAAAACTGGAGCTTCCTTTGACACGAGGTGCAATTATGGAGCTTTACAGAGAAGCTGCAGAGGATGTAAAGGACAACAGGATAAAAGAGCAGCAGAGCAGAATAATCAGCTGAAAACTGAGTTTCTGTGGTTCAGCCTCTGTTTGCTGCAGCACACGACTTAATGTGACTGAAATAATTATAATTATCCGTGATTCACCCTCCATTCAAGCCTCATGGAGGTTATCCTCATGAGTTTGTTGTTTATTTTAGAGACTGTTTTTAAACTCACAATATTCCGTTTATTACATTTTATATAAATATAAAAAAACCCAAGAAGGCCTAGAAATGTAAAGCTCATCTCCATCCTGCAGCAATTATCATTCTTACAGCACAATCCAACTTCATGCTTCCACTGATCATCCATATGAGCTGGATCAGATGGATCACATGGATCAGATGGATCAGTTGGATCAGATGGATCACATGGATCAGTTGGATCACATGGATCAGTTGGATCAGATGGATCACATGGATCAGTTGGATCACATGGATCAGTTGGATCAGTTGGATCACATGGATCACATGGATCAGATGGATCACATGGATCAGATGGATCACATGGATCAGATGGATCAGATGGATCACATGGATCAGTTGGATCACATGGATCAGATGGATCACATGGATCAGTTGGATCACATGGATCAGTTGGATCACATGGATGCTCTTTCCGTCAGTGTCTCCAGGACTTTCCAACTGTTTTTGCTTCTTCAGAAATATTTGCATGAAATGTTGCGATGTTTGACGGTAAATATGACTTTTTGTTTCTCGTCATATTGACTCTAACTTGACATCAAGTAAGGCTGAGGTGTTAGCTCACTGCTAACAGAAACATTACAAACATTTATCTTATATGTTAGCTCAATTCTAAGTGCAATGGAAATGCTAATCTGATGTGTTAGCCCATTGCTAACTGGCGCATTAGAATGTTTGTTGGATCTGTTAGCTAATAGCTAATTGAAACATTAGAAACATTTGTTGGATGTTGCTAAATAAAACTGAATGTTTGTTGGATGTGTTAGCTCACTGCTAGCTGAAACATTAGAGATCGTTTCCTCCTGATTATTGGACTTTGATTAATAGATCTATTTACTTTTAAATGTAATCTTTGTTTCTGATTTTGATCAATTCCTCATCATTTACTAATATTTGGTTTTACTTCATCCCTTGTTTTTGGTTTTTAGTTCATTCTTGTATCTTTTTGTGTATTTCCTTAGTTTTGGTGTTTGTTAATTTCCTGTCAGCCATCTTGCTTTATTAATAAGTGCTTCTCTGTTGTGTTTCTGTTCTTGTAGATTTTATTTCCTTCTAGATCTTCATAGTTCAGTTTCTCTTAGTTAGTTTTAGTTGTTTGGCTGTGTTGTGTCAGCATCCATTAGTTTCTCCTTTCTGCTGCTAATTCCCTGCATCTGTTTCCCATTTCCTTCATTTCTCCATCTGCATATATTTCCTTCAGCTTCCATGTTTCGTGTCGGATTCACACTCATGTCACCCGTTCTTCTCCTTCGAGAAATCTTGCTGTAAGTGTTTTGTTGAACTCCTTATTAAATTGGCTATCATGAGATTTCCAGTTTCCTGGGTTCTGGTCCGATCCCTGGGCCATACATGACATCTGCACCACATTAAGTCCCAGTAGGATTATTCCTTCTGGTGCTTCGTTTTATTTTCTCAGTGAATCTCAGCAGCATATCTTCTCGTCTCGTCCACAGAAACCAGCCTGAAGAATTTGCAAAGTTAGAAAGTCAGGTTTTGTGTGAATATAAATAGACGGAACAGAAAAATAGTTCTACATGTTATTTCAAATCCAGTTTTTCCAGTAAATAAGTCAGTTTTATAAACTAATGATGCAAATTCAGAGTCTGAGATTCATTTTTGGTTAAAAGGGAATTAATTTCATTTTATGCAACAAATGTTAAAAAACAAATGCAACACTGAAACACTTTAGTTTTCCTTTTGTACAGTGCTAACACTGCTAGCAATGCTAGCTAAGCTACAAAGCATTAGCAACCTCTCAAACCGCTGGTACTGAGCCAGGTTCTGGTTCTGCTGGAGGTTTCTTCATGTTAAAGGAGAGTTTTTCCTCTCTACTGTGGCCATGTGCATGATCAGCGTTGGTATGAGGCTGTCAACGACACAACCAAGTGGTTACCTGTTGGTGCTACGTTCAAGAGGAGTGAAGTAACTGACGCGATCTGCTGGGTGTCCTTAGAAACTTTTTTAACTAATGAGAATAATTATCAAAACTGATTGATAACTGCGATCAAATGGCATGTATGTGTGATTGAATTTACTTTTTTTGTAGCATCTCTTAAGACAACCATTTTTAAGAAACTGAATTGAACTGAACCTTTATTCTTGTCTTTTAAAGTGGGAGTTTGATGTAAAAGTGACTTTTTTGAGCTTTACATGACGTTAGAAAGTTATTCTCATCAGAAACAAACCTGGACTGTTGCTTTTATTCTTCCATGAGTGTTTTAGAAATCCTTTAATCTCCATGGCAACCATTCAGCTGCACAAAACGCCTGGGTGAACCTAGCCCCGCCTTCAAGGCACAGCTCCTCCCCCTCTGAGCTCCTTCAGACTAGCCAGCAGCAATTAGCAAACAGCTATTGGAACTGCTGAGCTCATTTCAGAAAGAGCCAGAATTTTTAAAGAGACAGAGGCCCAATTTCAAGACATTGAATTATAAAATAAAATTTCTTTTATGTCATATTTGATACATCTGGCATTTTTTTAACTGAAGTTAATAAAGTTACATGATTGTGGTATAAAATGGCTCAATGTGCGTGGAAAGCTCCTGAAAGCCGCTCTGCTCTCCTGTCAGCAGCATGTTTGGTTGAGTAGCGACGGTAAGGAAGGCCGAACTGTTTGTAAATGTCGACGTTTTCAGCTGAGACACATCGGGCTGCTCCGGTACTCCAGAATAAAATATTCAGTTTTCCAACTCATATTGACAATCCTTGATCTGGACTGGCCTGATCCTGTGAAACCTGATAAGTGGCTACAGAAACACTGGAGGGACAAAAAGGTTTTAGATTCAAGCACTAAGTTTAAGGATTAACTCTAATCTTTAGATGCAATCTGTAAATCTGCCTCAGAAGATTCAAATTTAAACCAACTTTAAATTTTTAATGGTGGATATAAATATTTAGAAACAAAAAGGAACCATTTTTAGTAAGAGTTCCTCGTAGCAGAGAACCAATCTTAGGGTTTGCGACTCTTCATGCACTCATTAAGTTTTATAAGACAGTAAAAGAAAAGATGTCAGATGATCTAAAAGCAAAATGTGGGATTTCTTAGGAGCCTGAATACATGAGAAGGGAAAAGTAGAGGCTTTTTTCTATATTTTTTCCCTGCAGTGTAATAATGAAAGTTTCCCTAAGTCCATGAAAGTCCTTTTACTTTTTCATGACATTGTGAAGTTGGCGTGCATCATGACTCGGCGCATACGTTCTTTTATACTTCCTCCGCCCGTCTACCTTGAAAAAAATCCTGCTTTTCATCTCCACCTTATTTTGTCGTCCCTGCCGTCTCTTCCTTTTCTCAAACATCCAGCTCAATGCAGGCTCCATATTTATTCTCAGGTCAGTAAAAAGCCGCACCACCTTGGAAAAAGCTGCTTTTATTGAAAACCCTTGTCTAGAAAAGAGGAAGCCTCTCCAAACTAACATCACAAAACAAAACATTGCATTAAGCCTTTTCATCCGCCGCAGGCTAATAAGAGCCACGAAGCAACGAGAAGCAGTTTGGTGATCTGCAGATGTTTTCTGGTGCTTAAAGTTTATCGCTCTTATTGTTCTGCTCCAGATGCGTTTCTTTTCGCAGCTGCAACACAGAACCACAAATAGCCATGAATCTGTTCAACATTACGAGCCTCAAAACCAATTTTCACTCAAATTGCAGAGACGCAATTTGAGTGACATTTTTTGAGATGTGTGCAATTTCAGTGAGCTGCAGGCATGGCTGGGTAATGAGCCAGCTAGTTCTCATTTTATCAAATATGGACATTTCACTAAAACCCACTGGGATTTATTTTCTAATTCGAAGATGAATTTGCAACACTGGACAGATGATGAAGACGTTTGCAGGATCAGGATTTAGTTTGTTTTATGAACAAAAAGAATCTTGGACGGTAAAAAGTTTAACAGTATTTTGGTTTATTTTAGATATTGACAGAAATATTTTAAAATCAGTGGGTTTCCTGTTTATTATCGCAGATTTACATTAGAGATAAATCTTGGAAGTAATTTAAACACCCAGTTCTACATCACCTAGTTCTACATCACCTAGTTCTACATCACCCAAAACTGTTGATCGTTTATAAATCTCTGAACGATTGAAGATCTGCTGCTGTTGTATCAACCTAGAACAAAAAACTGCAAACCAGCTGAAACACTGAGTTCCTTTAAATTCCTGTTCAGATTTGCCTTTGATTGATAATAACTGGAACTTTGATTCCAGTTATTATTCAGCCTCCATGTTGTGTCCTCGGCTCATGTCAGCTGCAGCGTTTAGTTTTCCTGCTGTAGGTTTGAATATTTTCATAACCTGGTAAATGCTGTATATTTCCATCCCAAGAGGATCCTGTGCATTTATTCCTTTTTCTGGATGATATTTTTATGAAATTTTAAGACAGAATACATGGATATACATTTTGAAACCCTTCTGATGAGCGACGGAGCTTAAATATTCATCGCCTGCTCCACGGTCTAACACGAGTTTGAGATTTAGACACTTATTGTTGGAGGAGATTTCCATAATCTTAGGGATGAATATTCTGGGTTCCTCTGGATGGCGGCGCCGTTTACCCACCGCAGGGAAAGTTATGGACGTGGGACAGCGAAGGTTACGGACATTAATCTCATGGTGCGCTGTTCGCTGCTTGTTCCTGTGCCAGACGGACCATTTCGCCGGACTTTGCGTCCACTTTGGCTACGTGTCAAGACTTTGCTCCGTCTTTAAATTCACTCCTGGAAATGGATTACTCTGCCCTCCTCCACACCGGGAAGAAGAGCTGGGATTTATGACAGCGGCTCTGTGGGAAAGCAGACATGTTCTCTACTCTCTCCTCAGGGACGCCGGATTTGTAAGAAGACAGAACTGAACCTCCAAATCCCAGACAGCGAGGTCCGCCGGGGGAACAAGACTCTGAAAACGCTCCACAATCTGCTTCCAGTCAAAGTGGGAAGATTCCAGATGCTAATAATTAATCACTTCACTTTCTGGAGTCTCTCTGACCTTTGCTACAAGGCATTTGAAACTGGTCTTTGGAAAAGTGATTAATTATCCCAAAAGGAGATTAGCCGACTTCCTTCACTGGATCTAAACCAGGATCAAAGTATAAACAAGGAAGTCAGCAGTTCAAACTGAGACTCTCAAAGTCTCAGTTTGTGCATCTATTCTTCCCTTCTGGAGCATTTCATAATATTCCTGTTTTCACTGGAGCCTGGACTTTCTGGGTTCATTCCCACCAGAACCTGTTCAGTCGCTTTAATCCGTTTGCAGAGAAAACGGATTGGAGAGGCGTGAATGTGTAAACGACCAAACTATCAAACTCTGGTCCGCCCACAAACCTCGGTCTGGGTTTGGAGCGGTTTGAATGTGAACAGCAAACAGACCAGAGACCGCTCAAACAGCAGGAAGTGGACTACGGTGCAAGGCATTCTGGGTAAATACAACCAAAACAAATCAGCTAGCCTAGCGCTAGAGGGAGAAAAGAGAAATCCTCCAACAGCTATAATCTGACGCCACTCCATTGTGTGAAAAAGGAAGTTGCGTTCAGTGTTTTCTTCAGACGCCTTTGTTGTTTCCTTCAGTGGTTGCTGCTGCAGCGCCCCTACAGGCCGTTAGGGGAACATTTTGGGTTTGGTTGGTTTGACTCGGAGCAGAGAGAAAGAGAACCACAGCAGCTGGAGATGAAACAAATGATGACGTTTATCTGGACTATCGGGTGTGAAAACATCGTAAATCTCATCCTTCCTCTTCTAGGATTACAGTTTATGAGACACGACTTCCTGTCCAGGAAACCAGTTAGCATCAGGTTAGCATCATCTAAACCTCACCGCCTGCCTGAGCGTCGTGTCCAGAGTTTCCATCATGAAGGGAGGAAATGTGCAGCATGTCTGTGAAATGAAGAGCAGCAGCCGGTTTTCTGGTTAAAGTGTCTCTTCACGTCCCAGGAGACGCCGGCTGATGCAATCCTCCTGTCTGCAGCGTGTCGTTGTTTTCGACATGTGTTCCTGAGCGCTGTGGGTTTGTTGGGAGGCAGGCTGCTGTATTTGAGGAGGTTCTGTCTGTTTGTTTGATTATTGAGTGACGGGAGGCTCATGAGAGACGCGCCCCGCTCTCAGCTGGCGCCGCAGGGCTTCCAGGTCGACGGGATTAGCATTTTAAAACCTCTGATCTGAGGAGGAGGGAGGCGCTGGAAGAAAGGGGATCTTGCTGTATTTCAGCTGCTCCTCGTCTCTTTGAAATGAGAACTTCATCTGTCTCTTCAAACAGAGGGAACATCTACCTCTGCGCTTCTTTCTAACCCCTGAATGATCTGATTGTTTTCAGGAAGATGAAAAAGATTCAGACACGTTTGGCTCTAATTACACGTTCAGTTTGTGTAAACAGCAGAAAATGATCTCCATTTCCGCCTGACTCAGCATTTTCTGGGCTGAATTAAAGGAAAGCTACTAAATGTAACAGAGCCTCTTATGAAGCTGATGAAGTCTCCCAGTCAGAAATTAACAGCAATAATTTGGGTTATTTAGCCTGAGACAGAAAATCAATCAATCAATCAATCAATCCATTCTTTAATAATGTCACAGAGTAAACTAAATATTTAGTTAGCAAGCTTATTATTTATCTTTCAAACTAAATATTTAGCTCCAAACTAATTATGTAGTCAGAGAAATATTTAGGTTATTTATAAATATTCCCAAACTAAATATGTCACCAGTTTTTAAACTAATTATTTAGCTTAATGCTAACTAAATATTTAGTTCCAATCTGAATATTTAGCTGGTAAACTAAATATTTAGCTTGCTAATTAAATATTCAGTTTGAAACTATAACATGATGAAATCAACCCAGCAGTCAGGTGGAGATGCATGAAGGTTAAACTAACTGGATAAACAGCAGGTAAAATATCTGATCTAATGCCAAAGTGGTAATTGTTCAACATTCTTGAGATGAAGAAAGAAAAGAAGCGGTTCTCCTCCAGTTGCTCTAGTGAAATAAAAACGTATGTGAGGCTGAGGCCAGACGCTTTGATTGTGTGACGCCATTCAAACCTGGCAGATTATTCTCTTTATTCTGCCAAACCAAACACCCAGCAGCTCACATCCAGAACCGGCTCAGAGGTGGAGAACCAACCCAGATGAGATCAGGTGCAATAAATGATGGAGGCAGGCAGGGCTCCCGTTCCCCGCTTTAGTTTTACATTCTCACGTCAGAGCTGTATTTTTTCTGAAAACCTAAAATCAAGCAAATAAAGTAGCCCAAATTTTTTTATTTTAATATTTTTCTAAATTGATGTTTATTATTATTATTTGTTGATGCAAAACATTTTTAAGACAGAGTTTTGGGGCCATTGTAAATAGACAATAAAATAAAAGGCAGAGTGTATTTCCACCAGAAACTTCATAAAAGTAATGATTAATTTCAGACATTTTCTAGAAAAAAAGTCAAATATTTACAACATTTGAAACTCAAAACTTTTCAAGTTTTATGTATTCTAAAAATTATAGTTCATTTCCAGAAATGTACCCTTTTTTTCTCTGCAATGACACTGCATCCATCCATCCATCCATCCATCCATCCATCCATCCATCCATCCATCCATCCATCCATCCATCCATCCATCCATCC